>JASEVX010000886.1:0-37123 GCA_031761405.1 Serripes groenlandicus
TGAGTTGAGGTTTTGTCTTTGAGGGAGCGGTACGGTTATGAGTTCTGTATAGGTTGGAGTGAGTATATGTTTTTATCGATATAACTAAGGCTGGATACATATTGAGTTTGTATATTTGTGTAAGTATATGTCGGTTCAAATGAATTGTAGGGCTGGTTGAAGTGTCTAGTTGGATCTTTCAGTGTCCTCAGTTCGAGGACATAGTTTTCCAGTTTGGACAAAGTATATAATGCATAATTTAGCGGAAGTTATATGTAAAGCTTTAGAATAGTGAGTTATGCGGACAAAAATTTGCGCGCGAATATTTGATTCTATACATCACGAATGATCTGCATGTGCCGAATGTAGAAGAAAGAAGGATATGCTCTGAAAAATGTTGATCACTTGACTAAGCGCATGCTGTGTTTTCTCTCGAAGCAGTGGAATATATAATGCACTAAAGCGTTGCCTGTTTTTAGCTCCAACTGGCCAGTCGAGCTTATGTCGATGGCGATTTGTCCGCGTGCGTGCGTCTGGAGCGTGCCGTTGAACTTTTTCCTTAAAACCACTTCTTCTCCCTAACCACTTGGCCAATTGGTTGATACTTCATAGGAAGCATCCTGCTCAATGTCCTCTCTTAATTTGATCCATCCATAATTCTGGTTTCCATGGCAACCAAAAGTAAAAAATAGTGAAAACTTAAATAATCTTCTTCTCCGAAGTGTCAGGCCGATTTCAATTATTTTTGTAGAATGATTCCGTTGGTGACCCTTTATAGATTCCTTCAAGAATGTTGATTGGGGCGAAAAACATGGTCGCCAGGTGCAGGGCTAGTTTTGCCTTATATAGCTAATAATGAGATACTGCTCCAAAAGTGTTCAGCAGATTTTCAAATTATTGTGTAGAAATGTCCATGGTAACTCTATCTGATGCACTTCAAGCCATGTTGATTGGGTAAAAAAAAACATGGCCGTCACAGGGGCGGGCTAGTTTGCCTATATGCTAAGTGATATCGTAATAAATCTTCTCCTCCAAAGTTTGTCGCACGATGTTCATAATTAATTTGTGTAGAAATGTTCCTGTGGTGACCCTTTATTAGATGCCTTCAAGATAGTGTGATTGGGCGAAAATACATGGCGCCAGAGGCGGATATTTTGCCTTATATAGCTATAGTGAAAACTTAAAAAATCTTCTCCGACGAATGTGTTGGCTGTTATTCAATAGATTTTGTAGAATGTTCATAGGCTTACCTCTATCCGATTGTCCTGTCAAGCCATGTTGATTGGTGTGAAAATGTTGGCTGCCAGGGGGTGGGGCTATTGTGCCTTAGATGGCTATAGTGAAAACTTAAAATATCCTCTCCTTCGTAAGGTGTCAGGCCGATTGTTCAAATTATTTGCAGAACATTCATGGGGTGACACTCTACGAGATTCCTTTAAGCCATGGTGGTTGTTAAAAAAATAGCCACCAGGGGGCAGGGGTGTTTGGAGATTTTATTTTTTCCTGATGGCCGTGGAGCGATACTGGCCCTCTTGGGCCTCTTGTTTATTCACTTTCTTCGATGTCTGACACTACAACTAGATCTTGACATGAGGTCAACATTTCGAAAGAATGCTCAAACACCTTATTACAGATAGATAGCTAATATTACACACTTAAATTATTAAATATATGTGATATTTAATGTTATTTGGCTTGAAACAATGTAAGAAAAGTACAAACTCTGATAAACAATAATTTTAGAAATAAAGAAAATCTGGTCATTCGCAACCAATTAATTTCATACTTGCCACCTTTTAAATAGTAATGGCACTCATATATTGTATGCATCAATGATTTAAATAAACAATTTAGCTGATATGGTGTACTTTTTAACATATGAGGATTATATTTTAACATCTGTGAATTATACTTATTATAATTATTATTAATAAAGGAGGAAGTTCATGTCTTCAGCAATTTAACCGTTATCTCAATCTTAAAACGTTTAAAGGTTTTCATTGTTGCTTCAGACATGAAAAGGGTTAAATAGCTTTTAATTGCATGTAGATTTAAATCCCAAACTGTATTGTTGGGGTTTTATTGTCAATCCAAAAAATCCGAAATCCTGACCAAAAGAAATCCTGAAATTTGTATGTGGAATTTCAAAAATCATGGAATTAGTCCTTAATGAAAACATTATGTGTATGTTTAGACTAATGAAAGTCAAGAATGCATGTGTGTTAAAAAATAAATTAATGCAGTCTTTTCCGGCGACACGGATGTCTTGCATCAACTTTCTCTTGTACTGGTATATATAGGCGTTCTTTGTTGGTAGGTTTCCAGAACTACTGGTCCATTTATGCTGACACCATCGAACATTTTGTATTATTATACCTCACGTGACTTACTAATGTTAATACACATATGCTCATCATGGGCAATTTCTTATTGTCTCATGCTAACAGTACGTAATTTCAAACAATAACGTTACTTTTTAGATGCACGTGACATGTAACAGTATACTGTTAACCGGTATATTCATATGTGTGTGTTAAATTGTAGTAGATCTACCCATGTTCACCTCCCTACAAAGGTACAGAATAAATTGAATAAACGTGTAATTTGTAATAAAAAAGATATTGCATGGCTTCCAGTGTGACAGTACATATTGTCAACATTCGGGTAAATACTGTTAACCTCGGCTTCACCTCGGGTAACAGTATTTTCCTCACGTTGACAATATGTACTGTCACACTGGAAGCCATGCAATATTTATATAATGATACCCCATAATTCTGAGCACAAAGGAGGGAAAGCCATTACTACCATTTAAAGTCTTTGGTAATTTGACCTAGTCAGGGATAGAACCTGCAGCTTCCCAAACCAGAGGCGAACACTCCGAAAACTCTACAATTACACCACCTATTAAATCACAATAGAAAAAGAAAAGGAAACCATGAGAGATTTTGCAAACTTGTGATGCTTTCTGATTTTGTTCTTATAATTCGTCTTGAGAGTTGTCTAAACCAGTAAGACAAAACCCTCACCTTCACAGAACAAATCCGCAACAGACGATTTTGAAAACATCTCAGCAAACTTATGGAAAATCCCTATTAATATAAGCTACATTATTGAAAAATCGTTGATTATTCATCGTGACTCAAGGAGAAATTAATTCAATATGAGAAATTATTTATTTTCCCACAATGTTTTCAAAATTTATCTGCTGCATATACATCAGATTGAGTCTGCAAGTGAGAAAGGGGAAATGGAGGGACTGTGTGCTAAACTAATTTGGTGGAAAATTAATGATAAAGTAATCTGCCGGGAGGCTACAGCCTGTTACAGTATCTGCAAATTAATAATGCTTAATGCCATTTCAAATCTATTTTCTGGCTTAGGCTGAGTATTAGTTTACCTCGGCTGTTGGGATAAAAATAATAAGTAGAGCTAGAATCCATTTATAATAATGAGTAGAAATAATTGAAAATGGTATAAAATGTCCGTCTTTGTTGTTTGTTATAAATACAAATGAGGAGGAAAAGATTTCTCTCACTTGTCAGTGCTGTGATTGGTGTACTTCTATTTGAGAAATTTCAGTTCCCGTTTATATTGGCAAGTTCATTTCTTGAAATGTATGTGCAGCAGATGACCTTTTAACCCTTTCCCTCATACGGCGATTCTGCAGCCGACGACTTTGAACGTATTTTGTCAAAAAATAGAAAATCTCCATAATTGAATGGATAACCTATGACAAAAAGTGGAAAACATTGTGGCAAAAGGAGAAATTGCACGTTTTGTGCAATTTCTTGTTTTGTCACACTTTTAACCCTTTCCCTCATACGGTGATTCTGCAGCCGACGACTTTGAACGTATTTTGTCAAAAAATAGAAAATCTCCATAATTGAATGGATAACCTATGACAAAAAGTGGAAAACATTGTGGCAAAAGGAGAAATTGCACGTTTTGTGCAATTTCTTCTTTTGTCACTATGTTTTCAAAAAGCTGTCTGCTGCAGATGCGTCAGAAGGCGTCTATATGAGGGAAAGGAACAGACTGATTGTATTAACCATTCCCACATAAACCAAATCTGCAGCAGACAAATTTTGAAAATCACTGTAAATAGAAGTGCAATTATTGAATACATTGTTACAAAAAAGACATTGCTCATTATGAGTAATTTTTAGCATTTTTGATGAGAAAAAGTATATTGTGATACCCTTGGCATCGTCGTCTGCATCCTTGCAAAACTAAAACCTTACCTCATAACTAAAACAATATTCAACATTTTCACGTTAAACTTGGTACATTTGTTCCTACTAACATTCCTACTAACAATACACATGTCTATACCAAGTCATTTTAACTCTGGCTTTAATAATTATTCAGTTATTCCCCTTTTTGGCTTTGAAAAAACAGATGATCATTGGCATTCGCTTCGCAGCGATCTCGTTATATTTGCCACTATGTTTTCAGATATTTTCTGCTTTAGGTGCATCGTAATGCATCTGCATCTGGAAGAAAATTATTTATGTTTCACAGGAAATGGTTCTAAAACCTGACATGAGCCGTCTCGCGAGAAAACCAACATTATGGCCTCTGCGTAATGTATCGACCCAGATCAGCCTGCGCAGACTTTTCCGGGACGACACATTCCGTCTCAGGGGGATAAAGGTATAGAGTAATGATTCCTGAAACAGAAACAGAAAATCAACAGAAGGCGAAACGTGTCTATCCGAGTAAGCCTGCGCGGCATGCTTATGCTGATCGGGGTCGATACTTTACGCAGAGTCCACAATGCTGGTTTTCTTGCGGAACGGCTCACATTATGTTTTATTTTGCTTTGACTTCTTCCTGTAATTGTTATAAATAAATAAAGTTGTAGAATTGTTTGTTTCAATTGATTGTGCGGTAGCAGAAAAACCTTGTGAGAAAAGTTGTACCTTGGAAAGGCATCTAATTTCTCTGGGAAAGAGTTAACTCTTTCCCACATGCAGACAAATATTAACACATTTGCATCAATTGTCTTTTTATCCATCGCTTTTTCAAAGAAAAAAGGGGGGTTATTAATTTGGGTTTGTCCGTCTGTCTGTCACACTTCGTTTACGTACAATAACTGCCACAAATGTTAACCGGTGTTTTTCAAACTTGGTAACAAGGTTAAATGCCTTAAGGGCTAGGCCAAGTTTCAGGGAGTTTATTCGGTGGAGTTATGGCCCCTTATTTAACAAAAAATGTCGTTTGTTGCTGTTTCCGTGCAATAACTGCCACAAATGTGAACCGCTTTTTTTTTTAAACTTAGTAACAATGTTAAATGCCTTAAGGGCTAGGCCAAGTTCGATCGTCACTTTCAGCGGACTTTATTCGGTGGAGTTATGGCCCCTTATTTAACAAAAAATGTTGTTTGTTGCTGATTCCGTGCAATAACTGCCACAAATGTGGGCCGTTTTTTTTTCAGACTTGGTAACAAGGTTAAATGCCTTAAGGGCTAGGCCAAGTTTAATCGTCATTTTCGGCAGACTTTATTAGGTGGAGTTATGGCCCCTTAATTAACAAAAAATGTCGTTTGTTGCTGTTTCCGTGCAATAACTACCACAAATGTGAACCGTTTTTTTTCAAACTTGGTAACAAGGTTAAATGCCTTAAGGGCTAGGCCAAGTTTGATCGTCAATTTCGGTGGAGTTATGGCCCCTTAATTAACAAAAAATGTCGTTTGTTGCTGTTTCCGTGCAATAACTGACACAAATGTGAACCGTTTTTTTTTCAAACTTGGTAACAACCTAGGCCAAGTTTGATCGTCACTTTCGGCGGACTTTATTAGGTGGAGTTATGGCCCCTTAATTAACAAAAAATGTCGTTTGTTGCTGTTTCCTTGCAATAACTGCCACAAATGTGAACCTTTTTTTTTTCAAACTTGGTAACAACGTTAAATGCCTTAAGCGCAAGGCCAAGTTTGATCGTCACTTTCGGCGGACTTTATTCGGTGGAGTTAATTGCTGTTTCCGTGCAATAACTGCCACAAATGGGAACCGTTTTTTTTACAAACTTGGTAACAACGTAAAATGACTTAAGGGCTAGGCCAAGTTCGATCGTCACTTTCGGTGGAGTTATGGCCCCTTGATTAACAATAAATGTCGTTTGTTGCCGTTTCCGTGCAATTACTGCCACAAATGTGAACCGTTTTTTTTCAAACTTGGTAACAAGGTTAAATGCCTTAACAGCTAGGCCAAGTTCGATCGTCACTTTCGGCGGACTTTATTCCTACAATAATTCCTGCAAGCGGGGGATATAAATTTCATGAATTTGCTTGTTAAAACATTGTTTTCTCCTTTTACCACATTTTTTTTAAAACTATTCAATAAATAAGCTTTCTTTCATAGTAGTTTTTTCATACTTTTGCATAGATCATTTCAAAGACATTTCCCTCTGTTTCTTTCTATGCGAGGTTAATGAATAGCCAGAATCTCTGGGCAGGTTTTTTCACCCCATAGATAGATACCTATTGGTTATTAGAAGAGTTTTTCTTGCAGCCTGTATCACATGCAGTGCTAGAAGGAACGTAGGGGAGAAAGGGCTGTGTGTATCGGACATTGCAATTTATTTCAATGCAAGAGTTTAAGGTAATCTTTTTTATGATAATGCCTCTTTGAATTTGTTCTCTATCACTTTATCATGCATGTATCTAGAAAGGGTTTGCAGGAAAATAAGGAATAAATGAAAATGCGTTTTTTAAGGTTACAGTAGAGAGATCATTCTTTAACCCCTTCCTTTAAAACAAATGGTAAAATATCTGAGGATTATTATTAAATAAAGTTGAAAATATTTTGATAAAATTAGATTATGTGTCAAAATGCATCTGGAAGTTTGGTAGTCCTTCAAAAAAAGACATCGCATATGCTCATTTTTCATTTTGGTATTATCCTGCATACGCTAGCTAGGTTGACCAAAAAATGACATGATAAAACGAGAAACCGAAAGTCTAAAATATTTGGACTAGAAGTTTGGAAGAGTTAACTTAGTATTGGAAAATTTCACTGAAAGAATTTAAGGAAATCTTTTCAGGGCTTTATTTATTTAAACTTGATCCTGCATTGTCTATTATTACCTGTATCTAGCAAGAGCTTATAAGAAAGGGGAAAAGTTGTTGAAGTTTGTATTGCACAAATTATCTCTTTCCCCACTGCATACATATGATGACGCTGCAGCAGTGCAGCAGATGACTTGAAAACATTATGACAATAAAAGAAATTGAACATAATGAGCAATTTCTCCTTCTGCCACAATGCTTTCAACTTTAACCCTTTCCCACATATTGACGCTTTCTGAGGCCTTTGCAGTAAACAACTTTTGAAAACAATGTGACAAAATCAGAAATTGCTCAAAACTAGCAATTTCTCCTTTTGACACAATGTTTTCAACTTTTTTCAGTAATTATACCTTCATTAATGGCAATTTTCCATGTTTTTGCCCAGATGTTTTCAAAGTCATCTGCTGCAGATTTGTGGTATGTGGGAAAGGGTTAATTGAGAATTTCAATAATGTTATTTTCACTTGGCTGCTGCATATTTGCTGTACGTGAGAGAGGGTTAATGATCGAATCCTTTCCCTGATACAGAATAATTTGAGTGATTTTGCAGCAAGTTATTTTTGTAAGCATTGATGAAATTGGAGAGGTTGCACTTTTTATTGTGTTTTATTTGTTCCCTGGCAAAGCTTCTATGGCCTTAAGGAAAATCAACATTGGAAAGTTTTGTTTGATTGAGCAATAATATTCGGTGCAAGAAATGGAGGTTATTATCATTTTATGATGCAGTTAAAATATTTATTGGTTCTTTTAATTTCGACTTCTTAGAACTCTTCAAAAAAAAGATGTGTAACTTCATTCTGTCTGGCAAAATAATATTTTTTCTGTTGCCTGCCGTGGCATGGGGACACAGGGATCCCTTATCTGTCCAATCGGGACAAAGAGGGATCCCTTATCTGTCCCATCTGCAGTTTTGCATGGGGACACAGAGGGATCCCTTATCTGTCCCCATGCAGTTTTTGCCCCATTGAACAGTTTGTCTAGGCACTCTTATATCTCAAAGCATTAAACCCTTTCCCTCATACGACAACTCTGCAGCTGACGACTGAACATATTTTGTTAAAAAATACAAAATCTCTATAAGTGAATGGATAACCTATGACTTACAGTGGAAAACATTGTGGCAAAAGGAGAAATTGCTTGTTTTGAGCAATTTCTTCTTTTGTCATTATGTTTTCAAAAAGCTGTCTGCTGCAGAGGCAGAAAGCGTCTATATGAGGGAAAGGGTTAAACAAAAACATCTGTTTCGGAGGCATCAAAAGTTGTTTGTGACAGTTAAAAACACATTTGGTGCAGGGATGGATTTTGAACAATTCTGCATGAGTGCACAAGGTGATCTGTATCTACTGTGGCCACAGATGCCATAAGAGAGATCTTGGCTGTATTGTTCCCCGAAAAATTCTAGCCATTCTCAAATTACATTAATATCTGTTATCCATTAATCTTATATGATATTTTAAGTATCTCCTAGTTGGACAATATCTTTGGAATAAATGAGTATAATAAGCGCTCAAGGAAAGCCAACCGTAGCGTATTTATGAGTAGCTAAAGATCTGTCTGCAATTGAATGCAACTGATCCAAATGAACAGTATTTTCCAGAATAAAGTTTCATTAAACTGTTATTAGTCGCCGGGCAGAAGCTCGCGACTTATATTTTTAGATAAAAACAAATTTAAATGTTTTGAACATATTACAATTGCGTTTGTTTAAAAACACTAAGTTATGACACATCTAAAATGAAATAAATATTCCAATGTTTTATGTTTTTGCAGTTTCTTTATTTTGACTAGCATTTATGTTTTTATACCCCCCGGCAAACAAAGTTTGGGGGGGTATATTTATACCCCCCGGCAAACAAAGTTTGGGGGGGTATATAGGAATCACCCTGTCTGTCCGTCTGTCTGTCCGTCTGTCTGTCCGTCTGTCTGTCTGTCTGTCTGTCCGTATGTCCACATTTCTTGTAAGCACTACTCCTCCTAAACGGCTCAATGGATTTGGTTCAAACTTTACATGAAGGTTACACATCATATGTAGATATGCATGAAGGAAGATCACACGCCTCGGACTCTTCCAAGGGGAGATAATTTAACTTAGAGGTTATCTGCGAGGGACTCCTGTGCACATACCTCCACATTTCTTGTAAGCACTACTCCTCCTAAACGGCTCAATGGATTTGGTTCAAACTTTACATGAAGGTTACACATCATATGTAGATATGCATGAAGGAAGATCACACGCCTCGGACTCTTCCAAGGGGAGATAATTTAACTTAGAGGTTATCTGCGAGGGACTCCTGTGCACATACCTCCACATTTCTTGTAAGCACTACTCCTCCTAAACGGCTCAATGGATTTGGTTCAAACTTTACATGAAGGTTACACATCATATGTAGATATGCATGAAGGAAGATCATACGCCTCAGACTCTTCCAAGGGGAGATAATTCAACTTAGAGGTTATCTGCGAGGGACTCCTGTGCACATACCTCCACATTTCTTCTAAGCACTACTCCTCCTAAACGGCTCAATGGATTTGGTTCAAACTTTACATGAAGGTTACACATCATATGTAGATATGCATGAAGGAAGATCACACGCCTCGGACTCTTCCAAGGGGAGATAATTTAACTTAGAGGTTATCTGCGAGGGACTCCTGTGCACATACCTCCACATTTCTTGTAAGCACTACTCCTCCTAAACGGCTCAATGGATTTGGTTCAAATTTTACATGAAGGTTACACATCATATGTAGATATGCATGAAGGAAGATCATACGCCTCAGACTCTTCCAAGGGGAGATAATTCAACTTAGAGGTTATCTGCGAGGGACTCCTGTGCACATACCTCCACATTTCTTGTAAGCACTACTCCTCCTAAACGGCTCAATGGATTTGGTTCAAACTTTACATGAAGGTTACACATCATATGTAGATATGCATGAAGGAAGATCACACGCCTCGGACTCTTCCAAGGGGAGATAATTTAACTTAGAGGTTATCTGCGAGGGACTCCTGTGCACATACCTCCACATTTCTTGTAAGCACTACTCCTCCTAAACGGCTCAATGGATTTGGTTCAAATTTTACATGAAGGTTACACATCATATGTAGATATGCATGAAGGAAGATCATACGCCTCAGACTCTTCCAAGGGGAGATAATTCAACTTAGAGGTTATCTGCGAGGGACTCCTGTGCACATACCTCCACATTTCTTGTAAGCACTACTCCTCCTAAACGGCTCAATGGATTTGGTTCAAACTTTACATGAAGGTTACACATCATATGTAGATATGCATGAAGGAAGATCACACGCCTCGGACTCTTCCAAGGGGAGATAATTTAACTTAGAGGTTATCTGCGAGGGACTCCTGTGCACATACCTCCACATTTCTTGTAAGCACTACTCCTCCTAAACGGCTCAATGGATTTGGTTCAAACTTTACATGAAGGTTACACATCATATGTAGATATGCATGAAGGAAGATCACACGCCTCGGACTCTTCCGCGAGGGACTCCTGTGCACATACCTCCACATTTCTTGTAAGCACTACTCCTCCTAAACGGCTCAATGGATTTGGTTCAAATTTTACATGAAGGTTACACATCATATGTAGATATGCATGAAGGAGGATCATACGCCTCAGACTCTTCCAAGGGGAGATAATTCAACTTAGAGGTTATCTGCGAGGGACTCCTGTGCACATACCTCCACATTTCTTGTAAGCACTACTCCTCCTAAACGGCTCAATGGATTTGGTTCAAACTTTACATGAAGGTTACACATCATATGTAGATATGCATGAAGGAAGATCACACGCCTCGGACTCTTCCAAGGGGAGATAATTTAACTTAGAGGTTATCTGCGAGGGACTCCTGTGCACATACCTCCACATTTCTTGTAAGCACTACTCCTCCTAAACGGCTCAATGGATTTGGTTCAAACTTTACATGAAGGTTACACATCATATGTAGATATGCATGAAGGAAGATCACACGCCTCGGACTCTTCCAAGGGGAGATAATTTAACTTAGAGGTTATCTGCGAGGGACTCCTGTGCACATACCTCCACATTTCTTGTAAGCACTACTCCTCCTAAACGGCTCAATGGATTTGGTTCAAACTTTACATGAAGGTTACACATCATATGTAGATATGCATGAAGGAAGATCACACGCCTCGGACTCTTCCAAGGGGAGATAATTTAACTTAGAGGTTATCTGCGAGGGAATCCTGTGCACATACCTCCACATTTCTTGTAAGCACTACTCCTCCTAAACGGCTCAATGGATTTGGTTCAAACTTTACATGAAGGTTACACATCATATGTAGATATGCATGAAGGAAGATCACACGCCTCGGACTCTTCCAAGGGGAGCGGGGGGTATTCTTCAGTGAGCTTTGCTCACAGTATTTCTAGTTTTGTTTGATTTACAAAAACAAAACAGTCCCTATTAGACTTGCAGCAGACTGTCATGTGTCAATATCGAAATAAAAATCACTTATTCTCTTTTTGATATCAATTTTAACTTACTGAATGTTATTTTCATGTTCAAAGAGATGTCTTGATTTGTGAAGAATGTATTAATAATGTTTATCCATGTATATCTAAAATATGAACTGTTTCTAAGCTAAAACTGTTGATCAGCGTAGATCAATCTCCTTTGCAGAGAGCCATTCTTTACACTCACTTACAAATAGTGAATTATAGGCGATTTAAAATGTTTATTTGGTTCGAAACAAATGAAGAAAAGAACAAACTGAGACAAAACTGGTTTTAATAGAAAAATTACTTTGAACGAACACTCTCTGCCTTTAAAGAGAGTGTAAAAAACGACAATTCTGCGAAGAAGACTGGGTCACGAATCGGGTCTTCCATACAAAATTATTTTGTCCTTGACAATTTTAAATGTGTCATTTATGATTAGATTCCCTACAGGCATTTTGCTTGTGATCTGCATATTGTTATGCATCATTGACACAAGGGCACTCATCAGTTTGGGGGGGTATATAGGAATCACCCTGTCTGTCCGTCTGTCTGTCTGTCTGTCCGTATGTCCACATTTCTTGTAAGCACTACTCCTCCTAAACGGCTCAATGGATTTGGTTCAAACTTTACATGAAGGTTACACATCATATGTAGATATGCATGAAGGAAGATCACACGCCTCGGACTCTTCCAAGGGGAGATAATTTAACTTAGAGGTTATCTGCGAGGGACTCCTGTGCACATACCTCCACATTTCTTGTAAGCACTACTCCTCCTAAACGGCTCAATGGATTTGGTTCAAACTTTACATGAAGGTTACACATCATATGTAGATATGCATGAAGGAAGATCATATGCCTCGGATTCTTCCAAGGGCAGATAATTCAACTTAGAGGTTACCTGCGAGGGACTCCTGTGCACATACCTCCACATTTCTTGTAAGCACTACTCCTCCTAAACGTCTCAATGGATTTGGTTCAAACTTTACATGAAGGTTACACATCATATGTAGATATGCATGAAGGAAGATCATACGCCTCGGATTCTTCCAAGGGCAGATAATTTAACTTAGAGGTTATCTGCGAGGGACTCCTGTGCACATACCTCCACATTTCTTGTAAGCACTACTCCTCCTAAACGGCTCAATGGATTTGGTTCAAACTTTACATGAAGGTTACACATCATATGTAGATATGCATGAAGGAAGATCATACGCCTCGGATTCTTCCAAGGGCAGATAATTCAACTTAGAGGTTACCTGCGAGGGACTCCTGTGCACATACCTCCACATCTCTTGTAAGCACTACTCCTCCTAAATGGCTCAATGGATTTGGGTCAAACTTTACATGAAGGTTACACATCATATGTAGATATGCATGAAGGAAGATCATATGTATCGGATTCTTCCAAGGGCAGATAATTCAACTTAGAGGTTACCTGCGAGGGACTCCTGTGCACATACCTCCACATTTCTTGTAAGCACTACTCCTCCTAAACGGCTCAATGGATTTGGTTCAAACTTTACATGAAGGTTACACATCATATGTAGATATGCATGAAGGAAGATCATACGCCTCGGATTCTTCCAAGGGCAGATAATTCAACTTAGAGGTTGCCTGCGAGGGACTCCTGTGCACATACCTCTACATTTCTTGTAAGCACTACTGAGTCAAACTGTATATGAAGGCTACACATTATATGTAGATATGCATGAAGGAAGATTTTTCTCCTCAGATTCTTCCAAGGGAAGATAAGCAAAGTAGAAACTTTACCAATGTATCCGATGCTTTGGGAGGGGAGCGGGGGGTATTCTTTAGTGAGCTTTGCTCACAGTATTTCTAGTTTAATTTTAAAACATGAGTAGTTTGTTATTTTCATTATAAAAAAGTAAGGAAAGAATTACAATAAATTAACATATTGTAGTGTTCAGTTTATGTTCGAAATTAAGTTTAAAATTATACAACAATTTCAATGAAATTTAACTGTTTAGCTGGTATTATATTTCGAGGGTGGTCTAATTTAAAATATTGGACTACATTTTAACATTTGTCAAAGTATGATATAATTAGGATGCCAAGCTAATATCATTTTGAGAAAAAGAGAAAACTCCAGCAATTTAACCCTTTTCTCATTGTTTTAAAAGTAAATTTTTGCAAAGGTGTCCAATGTTGACTTTAATAGGGGAAAGGTAAAATGACGTGCTATTGTATGCAAATTGTCTGTTTTGTGGTTTTATTGATAAATAATACAATTCAAATATTCTGACAAACATCTTGAAAAGTGTATGTGGAATTCACAAATCATATAATTATTCCTTAATGAAAGCACTGTATAGTGTATACATGCTAAGATGAATGATTGGCAAGATTACTCATTTCCATTACTGTTTATGATCAATAATTAGTTGGCTGTGTGTATGGTCAACCTACTTTAGAATAGAGATTGATCATAAACAATGAAAGGCTTCAATTATATTTCAATGAAACATTGACTTTGTTCACAAAAAAATACAAGTTATGATACATTTGCACTTGACCACACCCCTGATGTTCCAATATGCCACTGTTTTTATACCCGCCACAAACAAAGTTTGGGGGGGTATATAGGAATCACCCTGTCTGTCTGTCTGTCTGTCCTTATGTCCACATTTCTTGTAAGCACTACTCCTCCTAAACGTCTCAATGGATTTGGTTCAAACTTTACATGAAGGTTACACATCATATGTAGATATGCATGAACGAAGATCATACGCCTCGGATTCTTCCAAGGGCAATTAATTTAACTTAGAGGTTACCTGCGAGAGACTCATGTGCACATACCTCCACATTTCTTGTAAGCACTACTTCTCCGAAACGGCTCAATGGATTTGGTTCAAACTTTACATAAAGGTTACACATCATATGTAGATATGCATGAAGGAAGATCATACGCCTCGGATTCTTCCAAGGGCAATTAATTTAACTTAGAGGTTACCTGCGAGGGACTCATGTGCACATACCTCCACATTTCTTGTAAGCACTACTTCTCCGAAACGGCTAAATGGATTTGGTTCAAACTTTACATAAAGGTTACACATTATATGTAGATATGCATGAAGGAAGATCATACGCCTCGGATTTTTCCAAGGGCAGATAATTCAATTTAGAGGTTACCTGCGAGGGACTCCTGTGCACATACCTCCACATTTCTTGTAAGCACTACTCCTCCTAAACGGCTCAATGGATTTGGTTCAAACTTTACATGAAGGTTACACATCATATGTAGATATGCATGAAGGAAGATCATACACCTCGGATTCTTCCAAGGGCAGATCATTCAACTTAGAGGTTACCTGCGAGGGACTCCTGTGCACATACCTCCACATTTCTTGTAAGCACTACTCCTAAACGGCTCAATGGATTTGGTTCAAACTTTACATGAAGGTTACACATCATATGTAGATATGCATGAAGGAAGATCATACGCCTTGGATTCTTCAAATGGGAGATAATTATGTCTCCCCCATTACATGGAGGTGACATATTGTTTTTGCCCGTTCCGTCCGTCCTTCCGTCCTTCCGTCTGTCACACTTGTTTCCGCTCAATAACTGAAGAACGCTTGGGCTTAGGAACTTCATACTTGGTATGCAGGTTGGTCATGACCAGTAGCTGACCCCTATTGATTTTGATAATAGAAGGTCAAAGGTCAAGGTCATGGTGACCTTGTGAGGTAAAAAATGGTTTCCGCTCAATAACTGAAGAACACTTTGGCTGAGGAACTCCATACTTGGTATGCAGGTTGGCCATGCCTTGTAGAAGACCCCTATTGATTTTGAGGTCAGTACATCTAAAGTCAAGGTCACAGTGACCATGAGCTTAAAAGGTCACAGTAACAATGATCTGATAAATAGTTTTTGCTTGGGCCAAGGAACTTCATACTTGATGTGCAGGTTGGTCACCACCAGCAAATGACCCCTATTAATTTTAAGGTCACTAGGTCAAAGGTCAAGGTCACAGTGGTTAAGGTCACATCCGTCACACTTGTTTCCGCTCAATAACTGAAGAACGCTTGGGCATAGGATCTTCATACTTTGTATGCAGGTTGGTCATGACCAGTAGATGACTCCTATTGATTTTGATGTCAAAAGGTCAAAGGTCAAGGTCATGGTGACCTTGTGAGGTAAAAAATGGTTTCCGCTCAATAACTGAAGAACGCTTGGGCCGAGGAACTCCATACTTGGTATGCAGGTTGGCCATGCCCAGTAGAAGACCCTATTAATTTTGAGGTCAAAGTCAAGGTCACAGTGACCTTGAGCTGAAAGGTCACAGTGACAATGAGCTGAAACATTGTTTTTGCTTAATAACTATAGAATGCTTTGGCCATGGAAGTTAATACTTGGTGTGCAGGTTGGTCACTACCAGTAGATGACCCCTATTGATTTTGAGGTCACTAGCTTAAAGGTCAAGGTCATGGTAACCTTCAGCTGAAAAATGGTTTCCTCTCAATAACTAAAGAATGCTTATGTTGAGGAACTTCATACCTGGTGTGCAGGTTGGTCCTAACCAGTAAATGACCTTTATTGAATTTGTTTGATTTTGAGGTCACAAGGTCAAATGTCGAAGGTCACGGTAACCTTCAGCTGAAAAATGTGTTTTACTCAATAACTCAAGAACGCTTATACCCAGGAACTTCCTACTTGGTGTGCAGTTTGGTCCTAACCTGTAGATGACCCCTATTTGTTTTGATGTCAGTAGGTCAAAGGTCAAGGTCGCAGTGACCTTTGGCTGAAAAATAGTTTCCGCTCAATAACTGAAGATTACTTGGGCCCAGGAACTTCATACTTGGTGTGCAGGTTGGTAACCAGCAGCAAATGACCCCTATTGATTTTGAGGTCACTAGTTCAAAGACCAAGGACATGGTAACCCTCAGCTGAAAAATGGTTTCCGCTGAATAACTGAGGATTGTCACTGTTGCTTCATCTCCAGTCCAAAACTAAACAATTCATCTCCATCATTTCTTTTCCTCCCCTACGACCACACAAATGGGGAGACAAGCGCTTTTTCAAAAAAGCAATCTCTAGTTCAACTTAGAGGTTACCGGTGAGGGACTCCTGTGCACATACCTCCACATTTCTTGTAAGCACTACTCCTCCTAAAGGGCTCAGTTGATTTGATTCAAACTGTATATGAAGGCTACACAATATATGTAGATATGCATGAAGGAAGATTTTTCTCCTCAGATTCTTCCAAGGGAAGATAAGCAAAGTAGAAACTTTACCATTGTATCCGATGCTTTGGGAGGGGAGCGGGGGGATTTTTCAGTGAGCTTTGCTCACAGAATTTCTAGTTTCAACTACTATAATGCAAGTGTTATGCATAACTGCAGATGGATTTCTGGCAACAGTGATGCGTTGCATCAACTTTCTCTTGTAAGTAATTTGCTAAGAGTTGAACAGTTTAATCTTGTTCTAAAAAATTATTTATCACAAATGCCTTATAGTTTTTTTTGCTTCAAACTTGGAAAAATAGGCATATTTCTTGGGCACACCTGAAGTAACCAAATTCGATATGAAGATACATTGCTGAAAGATTGTGTGTTACATACCAAAATTGGGTCAATTTTGACCTTGACCTCTGACCCCAATTTAAGTAAAAGCTTGCCATATCGGCTTTGAAATTGTATCTAAAGTTTCCAAATTTGGTATGGAGATAGATTTATGTTTGGAAGATGGTGTGTCACATACCAAAATAACTGTTACTTTGACCTCTATGTGTGAAAACATTTTAAGAAAAACCCTACTCCTTTTCCCACCTGCAGATGCATTTTGACACAATAGCAGCAGACGACTTTTGAAAACATTGTGGCCAAAGGTGAAATTGCTCATGATGAGCAATTTCACCTTTGGCCACAATGTATTCAGCTTTATTTAACAATTAAGCTATCTTTTATAGAGATTTTTAAGGTTTTCCCACTATGTTATCAAAGTTGTCTGCTGCAGATTTGTTATATGTGGGAAAGGGCTACACCATATCTAATTATGCTTTCGCACCTTGGCTTGTTAAGAAGATGCATCTTGGGAAGACCATGTTTCAGAAACCAAAATTTGGTCACTGTTACCTCTACCAAGTTGACCCCATTTTAAGAAAAAGTTTGTCTGGGCCACGTTTCATATGCCATTGCACCTGGAGTTGCCAAATTTGTTATGAGAATGCATTTTGGGAATGTGTCACATACTAAAATTTGGGAATATTTAACCTTGATCTCCGAACACCATTAAAGAAAGGGTTGTTTAGACCATATCCCCTTACTTATCGCATTTGGGAGTGAGCAAAGTTGTCGGAGGCGTCGGAAATTGTCTGTTTGTAGAATAAGGTAAAAATCACCTTAATCCTTTCGCACATACAACAAACCTGCAGTAGACGACTTTGAGATCATCTAAACAAAACAATGGAATTTTTTCTGAAAATGAATGTAATATTACTGAAAGAAGTTGAAAATATTGTGGCAAAAGGAGAAATTGCTTGTTTTGAGCAATTTCTTCTTTTGCCAGAATGTTTTCAAAAGTCGTCTGCTGCAGAGGCGTCAGAAAGCATCTATATGAGGAAAAGGGTTAAATAGAGAGCTTCACTGTGATTTTGGATTTAGTTCCACCACTATAATATTGGCCGTTGAAAGCTTTTTCAATTTGCCAAGTGATGACATCTAATTAGAGTTTCCACAGTGTTGAAAACTCGTTACTTGTACTCTTTCACTCATGAAATTTTAAATTGGATTTTCTCAAAAGATTTTTAGATGTCTATATTGCAGCGAGTTCTCCAAATTGCCAATTTACACAACAAGGTTTTTGTACCCTACTATTTCTTAGGAGAAAAAAAATTCATCAGACAGTTGCTTCTGGTTAACCCTTTCCCACATAGAGACGCTTTCTGATGCCTTTACAGCAGAAGACTTTTGAAAACATTTTGACAAAAGAAGAAATTGCGTAAAACAAGCAACTTGTTTTCAACTTTGGTCAAAAATTGTACTTCCACTAAAAGATGCCTGGATGTTTTCAATGTCTTCTGCTGCAGATTTGCTGTATGTGGTAAAGTGTGAAATGTACTTTCTGGATCCAATGAATAGCCAATTTGTTTCTGCTGCCGATCATTGTTGTCTGTATGCTGTTATTATCCCCTCACAAGGTATTGGTAATAAGACCAATGTTGTTCGTCTGTGTTTGTGTTTGTATCATGTACAAAACATGTTGTAAACTTTGCTAACCCGGCCTTTCCCATCTACAGACATTTTTGACACATTTGTATCAAAAGAAATGTTTTAGCAATTTCTCCTCTTGCCGCTATGTTTTCAATTTAATTTGATAAATACAATTTAATTCATGGAGAGTTTCCGTTATTTTCAAAGTTGTCTGATTAGGATTTGATGTATATGAGAAAGCCTGGATACAAAACCTCTGAGGATAATCAAACTGGTTCCCTATCATTTGAGGATGTGCACTTTTGATTTTCAGGGTCAGAGGTTTAATGTCACTGAAAGGAATCCGCCTGTTTTCCTTGTATGTGCATTGTTAAAACTTTAAAAATCTTCTTGTTTAAAAGTACTGGTCTGATTTAAAGGTAATTTGGTACAAATGGTAACCCTCTAGCAAGATAGTTCAAATAATTCCGATCTGTTAAAAAACATGGCCACCAGAGGGCGGAGCTTGTTTTCCTTAGATGTGCATTGTAAAATCTTCTTTTCCAAAAGTACCGGCACGATTTAAAGATCTTTTGGCACATTTGTTCCTTGGGGGACCTTCTACCAAGGTTGTTTAAATTAATCCAATCCGTTGAAAAACATGGCCACCAGGGGCGGGGCTTATTTTCCCTATATGTGCATTGCAAAAACTTTAAAATTCTTCTTGTCCAAAAGAACCCGCCTTATTTTAAAAATGATTTGGCACAAATGTTTCTTGGGTGACCGACTCTCTGATGAAAAACATGGCCGCCAGGGGGCTGGGCTTGTTTTCCGTTCATATCATGTTGTGAAAACTTGAAAAAATCTTTTTGTTCTAAATCACTGGGACGATTTGAAAATAATTTAGCACAAATGTTCCTTGTGTGACCCTTTGACAAGGTTGTTCAATTTATTCTGATCTGTTGAAAAACATGGCCACCATGGGGGTTGCTTTGGTTTCCTTATATGTATAAAGTAAAAACTTTGAAAACTATTGAAGTTCTATTAAATCAGGTGAGCAATATAGGGCCATCATGGGCCTCTTGTTTACCGTAGTTAGCTCTACTGATTTTCAGGGTCAAAATGTCAAGGTCACTGAAAGAAAATATCAAAATATAATGTAAGCATGATTTAGACAAAAACATACAACTGGGGATAATCAAGTTTAACAAATTTAAAAGTACATGACTCTGCCCTTTTGCTTTTCAGGGTCAAAAGTCGAGGTCACTGGTAGCAATTACCAAAATGTTTTTAAAGCACAATTAAAAGAAACATGTATCTCCGAGGATTATCAAACTTTGCATACTTGTTATTCATTATGAGAAGATGTACCCTATTGATTTTCAGGATAGGAGGTCAAAGGTTAAGGTCACTGGAAGCAATAAAAGGTTATATTTCTAAAATAGACACAAAATAGTTTTCTTGAGATTTGGCTTTCTCTTTCATACTTTGACGATCAGATGACTTAAAAAAGTAGCACGCCATCTTAGTAGGTAATACCCCTTTTACACAGAGGTTGTGACCGTTGAGAGACTGTTGAGCGATGAAAAAATGGCAAGATCTCTCAATGAGCTTTCAATGAGTGCCCAGCAATCACCATGATCTCTCAATGATCTTCTAGTGATCTCCACGGTCTCCACAAAGTTTTGATCCTGTCCAAAACAATCTCTCAACAGTCGCGGAGGGAAGCAATCTCTCAAGGAGTGCCCAATGAGCTCCCAATGGTCTTATCGATCTCTCAATGATCACACGGAGCTTTTTCAATGGACGCCAAAATGTTCCTCCCCGAGCGTAGAGATGTCTGATGTTACTACTTGTTATTCTGTCTCTAGACTTGCTGAAGAGCACAAGAACTATTAATATTATTTTAACACTATGCCTCCAAAAAAAGGCTGCAAGAAGATCCAAAAATCAGATATCTGAATGTCGAGGAGCTGGTCAAAGTGGTCTCAAGGGTCCAGAGGAGGAAGCAGCTGGAAACACTGAAAAGCGGGACGAAGCTCATGAAAGTCAGGGTGGCTGACCTGAACACCGTATTCAGAGAACTGCTTCTGCTCAAGCCGATGCTGATACTGATGTTCCTGCTCTTCGTGTTAATGGTGCTTGTGGTCTTGAGAGAGATGCCACCATGGCGACGAATACTTTTGACTCCGAATCCAATGATGCCAGCCATGCTGCCCAGCTGTAGCTTTTCCGGGGACTCTTAACAGAAAATACAAAAATACACGGAAAATACAAGGAATTTAATGTTAAGATGCGGAAACGCTGGAAATGGTCTGAATACTCCGGGGTCCGCAGAACCGTTCCAGCGTGTCCACAGAACCGTTCCAGCATGTCCATGGAAGTTCCGGGTTGTCCACTTTAATGTACTGGATTTTCCATGGAAAGTGTCAGATTATCCCAAAGTGTCCCTGGAAAGTTGTCCGAATACTCCGGGGATTTTCCAGGGATTTTAGTAAGAGTCCCCGGAAAAGCTACAACCGGGTAATAAGAAGGATGAAGGAAGAGACCTGTGCCACTCTACCTGTGGCCTAAGAAATGCTCAACAATCGCCTTGGTCGCCCAAGGAACTCTTCATGATCCCTCATTGATCTCTCTTTGTCGCACCTGATCTCTCAGCAATCTCCTAAGATCTCCCTGTGATCTCTCTTTGTTGCAAAACAAGTGCTCGGCAAACTCCCAGAGGTCGCTGCAGGAGGTGTAGTATCAATTGATCTCTCAAGGGTCTATCAAAGAGCGCTCGATAAGACTTTTATGAACACCATGGTCACTCTAAGATCTCTATAGATGGCTATGGAAGTTGACAAAAAATTGCATTTTGATTTCACAACAAGCGCACAAGGATCTTTCAAACATTTACACAGAAACAACTTTTTTGAGGGGATTTTGAGAGATTGTCGAGAGATCGGGCCAATTTTGGATTACAGAATGGCCGCCCAACGATCTCCGCATGTGTAAAGGGGGCTTTAGGAGAATTGAGGAATTTTTCTATGTCAAGCAATTTTTCCTGATGCAGAAAATAATACTTCTTACCTATATACAGAGAACTAGGTATGGTGGAGTATGCCAGTCTTTCCCCAACAACATGTCTCCTAAGACTCAACTAAGACCTATGTTGTAGGTACTCAAAAGAATCTTCTTACAGAGATTACTCATTTTGAGTTCCTACGGCATTGTTTGAATGTCGTATCATTCATATGAGGATTTTGGAATGTGAAATGTGAACATTTTTCTAGAGATCTGTGTATATATACAAACAAGCCGTCTGCTTTGACCCTTTCCCTCATACGACAATTCTGCAGCAGACGACTTTGAACGTATTTTGTCAGATGGATATCCTATGACTTAAAGTGGAAAACATTGTGACAAAAGGAGAAATTGCACGTTCTGTGCAATTTCTTCTTTTGTTACTATGTTTTCAAAACGCCGTCTGCTTTAACCCTTTCCCTCATACGACAATTCTGCAGCAGACGACTTTGAACGTATTTTGTCAGATGGATAACCTATGACTTAAAGTGGAAAACATTGTGACAAAAGGAGAAATTGCACGTTCTGTGCAATTTCTTCTTTTGTTACTATGTTTTCAAAACGCCGTCTGCTTTAACCCTTTCCCTCATACGACAATTCTGCAGCAGACGACTTTGAATGTATTTTCTCAAAAAATAGAAAATCTCCATAATTGAATGGATAACCTATGACAAAAAGTGGAAAACATTGTGTCAAAAGGAGAAATTGCACGTTTTGTGCAATTTCTTCTTTTGTCACTATGTTTTCAAATAGGCGTCTGCTGCAGAGGCGTCAGAAAGCGTCTATATGAGGGAAAGGGTTAATATTCATTTGAAGACCGTCTTATACATTCTTAACCCTTTCCCTCATATAGACGCTTTCTGACTCCTATGCAGCAGACGGCTTTTTGAAACAATAGTGACAAGAGAAGAAATTGCTGAAAACGAGCAATTTCTCCTTTTGACTCAATGATTTCCACTTTTAGTCATAGGTTATCTATTCAGTTATAGAGATTCTTTTTTTTTTTCTTCAAAATATGTTCAAATTTGTCTGTGCAGAATTGTAGTTTGAGGGAAAGTGCTAATACTTATGGAAAAAGCTAAGGTAAACCATCTTCCACTTGCAGACGCATTTTAAGACACATCTTCAGCAGACAAATTTTAAATATTTTAATTTCGCCTTTTGTCGCAATGTATTCAACTTTATACAATTAGAATTAAATTCTTTTTATAAAGATTTTCCGTATATTGGCCTACAAGTATTCTAATATTTATGAATGAGTTGAACATTTGAGAGACATGTAGAGCAATATTGCTTTTACGCAAGATACTTGCTGCAGCAGAGTCAGTAAAGGAGTAAAGAAATGTTTCCATTAAATAAACCAACTTTTGAGGGAACAACTTGTAAACTGTCTGACTGGCCATCTTCATCATTACTTTAATGGTTAATGTCATGTTTTATGTCTGCCTGACAACTGTTGCTTAGCCCTGTCATTCAAGAAATGTGCTCTTGTGTTTCGTAACCCTTTTTCCACATGAAAAAAAAACTGCAGCAGATGACTTTGGTGACATGGTAAATATCCATAAATTAACGTAAAATTATTGAAAACAGTTGAAAATATTGTGGCAAATTGTAGAAATTGCTTGTTATGAGCAGTTTCTCGCTTTTCAACAATGTTTTTAATAGTTGTCTCCTGCAGAAGCATCAAAATGCGTCTTCACTTGGGAAAGGGTTAATGCTCCTAAAGCAGGCATTGCAGACTTCATAGATTCACAGTTCCTGTGGATGTATATATGTCTTTCTGCCTGGGTCTACAACTCAATCTTTTACTGTATGAAATGGTACAAGTTGGAATTCATTAATTCATAGTCTGAACAAAGTACAGTCAAACTTGTGTGAGCAGTCACATGCGATCAGCGGTCAATAATTGGTCGAGATTAACTGTAATCTTATTGTGTTCAACGGTCAATCAACACACGACTTGGATTCACAAGGTGTTAAATACATACAGGTAATAAAGCATACTGTGACAATCACATTATCAGGTTTTTTCATACGCGTAATCTGTTTACATGTTAGATCTAGTTTACTGAAAACAGCCGATGTGTGCCGAATGATAGTTGTATGATTCATCAACAAGAAGTTGCGATTTTGGTTTCTGTCGGCCAAAATTGATAAATTGAAAAAGAAATTTATGAGCGTTTTAGACCGTAAGACAGAACATTTATTTGTTAAAATGAAAGTTAATGCCCACTTTGAAGCCCCAAGTCAATTTATATTCCCATTTCCATTTTAAATCTAAAGATTATCAAGTAAAATTTTGTGCAAGATGTAGGCGTAGATTCGGACACTATTTTTTCCGAATACATTATTCGGCAAATTTCAAGGTGAAGTAAAACAATATTTGATAGTCCAAGTTAGTTGTAAACGTCGATTTAAACTAAAGAATAGATAGCACAATGAAATATTTGATGGAAAAAAGCTACAAATCTTCATTACAATGTTTAAATACAAGTTTATAAAGACAATTTACTATTTATAATGTAATGACTATTCCTAACAGTTACATGTAATATTATGTGAACTGACAAAAACTTGAACAAATCCGACCAAGTCATGACATTTGTGATCAGCAGCCACCTGTCTTAAGCAGCCAGTTTTATCATGTCCCTTGGGTGGCTGCTGATGGCAAGTTTGACTGTATACCACATTAACATAATTATACCCCCAGATACATAGTATATGGGGGCTATATAGGAGTCACGCTTGTCGGTCGGTCGGTTTGTCGGTTCGTTGGTCTATGGACATTTCTTGTGAACACTATTTCTCAGCAACCCTTGGTCAGAATTCAATATAACTTTACAAGAATGATAGAAACCAAGCCTAGTTGTGTATTTTTAGATCACCTAGAGCCAAAGGCTCAAGGTGAGCTATTCTGATCACTTTTTGTCCGTCGTCCGGCGTTAACTTTTAGTTTTAAACATCATCTTCTCCTCAACCTCAGGACCAATTTCATCCAAACTTCACAGGAATGTGCCTTTGGTGGCCCTCTTTCGAAATTGTTCAAAGATTTAAATTCCATAGAGAACTTTGGTTGCTGCGGCATCAGAAAGGGGGCAAAATGTCCAAACTTTAAAAATATTCTCCTCTGAATCTGCACGTCAGATTCCAATATAGTTTGGTAGAAATGTTCCTTGGGTGACCCTCTACAAAGATTGTTTAAGGCATACTGTTTGGTTGAAAAACATGGCATTCAGGAGGCATCAGAAAAGGGGCAAAATGACAAAATTTGGAAATTCCAATTTTTAGCTCCACTGGCTGAAAGCCAGTCGAGCTTATGTCATGGCGAATTGTCCGTCGTGCGTGCGTGCGTGCGTGCGTGCGTGCGTGCGTGCGTGCGTTAACTTTTTCCTTTAAACGACTTCTTCTCCCTAACCACTTGGCCAATTTGGTTGAAACTTCATGGGAAGCATCCTCTCAATGTCCTCTACTAAATTCCTTCAAATTTTTTTGATCCATTCAAAATTCTGGTTTCCATGGCAACCGAAAGAAAAAAATAGTGAGAACTTAAAAAATCTTCTTCTCCGAAAGTGTCAGGCCGATTTTCAAATAATTTTGTAGAAATGTTCCTTGGGTGACCCTTTATTAGATTCCTTCAAGAAATTTTGATTGGGCGAAAAACATGGCCGCCAGGGGGCGGGGCTTTTTTGCCTTATATAGCTATAGTGAAAACTTAAATAATCTTCTTCTCAAAAAGTGTTCAGCAGATTTTCAAATAATTATGTAGAAATGTTCCGTGGGTGACCCTCTATCAGATTCCTTCAAGCCATGTTGATTGGTAAAAAAACATGGCCGTCACAGGGCGGGGCTATTTTGCCTATATGGCTAAAGAGCAAACTTAAAAAAATCTTCTCCTCCAAAAGTGTCAGGCCGATTTTCAAATAATTTTGTAGAAATGTTCCTTGTGTGAACCTTAATTAGATTCCTTCAAGAAATGTTGATTGGGCGAAAAACATGGCCGCCAGGGGGCGGGGCTTTTTTGCGTTATATAGCTATAGTGAAAACTTAAAACATCTTCTTCTCCGAAAGTGTTCAGCCGATTTTCAAATAATTTTGTAGAAATGTTCATTGGGTGACCCTCTATCAGATTCCTTCAAGCCATGTTGATTGGTCGAAAAACATGGCCGCCAGAGGGCGGGGCTATTTTGACTTATATGACCATAGTGAAAACTTAAAAAATCTTCTCCTCCGAAAGTGTCAGGCATATTTTCAAATAATTTTGCAGAAACATTCCTTTGGTGACACTCTACAAGATTCCTTTAAGCCATGGTGGTTGGTAAAAAAAATAGCCACCACGGGGCAGGGCTGTTTGGAGATTTTATTTTTGCCTTATGGCCGTGGAGCGATACTGGCCCTCTTGGGCCTCTTGTTTTAAGTTCTTGTCTGATATTAAGAAAATTGAATGGGAATCTTACTTCAGTGATCCTCTATTTAATTTGTTCAAGCCGTATTGATTGGTTACAAAATCATAGCAACCTCATGTCATCACAAAAGGGGTAAATTGAACTTTGAGCTACAAATGACAACTCCTACCATTCCACTCCACCAATTTCAACGTTACTTCACAGGAATGTTCCATTGATGGTCCTCTTTCAAAATTGTTCAAAGACTTACATTCTGTGTAGAACTTTTGTTGCTGCGGCATCAGAAATTGAGAAAAATACCCAAACTTTAAAAAACTCCATCTCCATAATCCATTTGTCAGATTCCAAGATAATTTGGCAGAAATGTTCTTTGGGTGACTCTCTACAAAAACTGTCCAAGCCATATTGATTTCGCTGACAAACAGGGCAGCAAAGCGGCATCAGGAAAGGTGCAAAATTACAAAACTTTATAATTCCATTCTTATTGAAGGGCTTTTACTGATAAACTATTTCTTTAACTGAGTGTCCACTCCCTGCAGTTTCATTTGAACTCCTGATCAAATTTGCACAGATATTTGCAGTTAAATATTTGCTTCTAATTAACTATCATTCAAGTGATCGATTTAGGGCCATCTTGGCCCTCTTGTTAAATGAGTTATGGCTCCTTGAATTTCTCATACATATGTATATTGTCAGGCACCAGCTGGGGGTATTCATCACCTTCAGTGATATTTCTTGTTCCTTTAGAAGCTTCAGTCAGCATGTTTAGACTGTGATCAGACAGCAGATGTACAAGCTGATTAGAACCTTCACTCTTCAGAAATGCCAACTTGTCCCTTTTTCCATGGACAGGTTCAAAGAAACTCTGATCTGGATCCACACTGTTCACAAAAGCCACCTTGTCCCTTCCTTTTCCCATGCAAGGGCTCATAAGCATATTATATCCCAAACAATTGAGATCAAGTGACATCCATGTTACTTTGTTGTGTCACCTGCGTAGCATGGTAGGCACTTAGGGATTACTTTTTTTTTTTGTCCGGCGTCTGTCTGTCGTCACACTTTTTCATCACGTTTTCAAATAACTTTTTTTCTACTCAATGGATTGGATTGAAACTTCTGACAAATGTTTATATCAATCTTTGTGATGAGTTCACAAAAGGGGGATAATCCAAATATTTTTTATATCAAGTTATCACCCCTTTTTTGTCAAAAATTAAAATTTTCTGACAAGGTGCCGGCAGGTGACACACGTGCTCCGGGGAGCACTCCATTCTAGTTTATATGTACATATTCACCTGTTATACATGTGGATAATTATAGTAAATGGCCTTTGTTTGGCCTGATGTCAATTAAGCAGAAATTGTTAGTGTTATGTTTTGTAAAAGATTGGTAACAGTGGGGGCTTAGAACAGTTGTTTTGGGTTCGATAATTGAGTGCATCTAGTCATGTTAGAGTGCAGGGGGCAAGGCAAATCCGCCAGCCTAGGACTGGTTTGTTTACCCAGCGATTATAATATGATATAATTGAAATAATGTTGAATCAGTTTGAAACCTTAATAAAATAAAATGAAGACCAGCATCTTGATCTGGTAGCTGATCTTAAATACACTTTGGAAAGGTGATACTCTGCAGAAACATAGAAAAAAGAGGGTATGATGTGTAACTTGACTTAACCCTTTCCCTCATACAACAATTCTGCAGCAGACGACTTTGAACATATTTTGTCCAAAAATAGAAAATCTCTATAATTGAAAGGATGACCTATAACTAAAAGTGGAAAACATTGTGGCAAAAGGAGAAATTGCTTGTATTGAGCAATTTCTTCTTTTGTCACTATGTTTTTAAAAAGCCATCTGCTGCAGAGGCGTCAGAAAGCGTCTATATGAGGGAAAGGGTTAACCAATATTTGAAGTTTTAGTGAAAGTTATTCTATTTATCGTTCATTGAACAGGACTTATTTGTCAGAAGACTATAATTAAAAAAACAAAAATAAATGATGCCCTCTTTTCTAGACATCTTTCTTAACTAATGTAATCCAACAACATTTCATCTCTTACTATTTTTCAGATGTCCAAGTTAGCAATGGCATTTCCGTCCTTGAAAGCAGTATTGACCTTGAGGTGCTCCTTCCCGAGCCCAGAGACCTTCAATTGGGGTTTCCTGATGGGCTCACTGACCTGCCAGCCTGCATACCAAAAGAGTACAACAGCCGAGAAAATTCTACTTCCGTTCTGGCAGTGTTTGTCAACACTTCTGTTCATCTTGAAGCATCAGTTTCTATGGGAACCAATCTGACCTTCATCTTCACATTTGAAGATTCAAAGGAAGTTGAAACACTCCAATATCAAGGCAGCAATACAAGTGTTTTACAGGTAAGGTATACATGAACATTTTTAGGGGTATATAGAATTGAATTTTATTTAATTTACTTGAAATGCTTTAGGTGAAATGGAAATTTTCAATGGTATATCAGTAATATGAAGGCTGCCAGTTCTCATAAACGTGAGTTTCCTTGGCCAACTAACGCCTGCTCTCCACACAACCTTCTTCCCTGACAACTTGCTACCCCTACATAGACTATTTAGCCCATTGGTGAAAGAGATTGTCTGCTTTCATAAAACATCAGAGGAAACATTTGTAAAAAAAACAAAGAACACAGTAGAAATACATTTTTGATACAGAGTTGGAAAGGATGGGAAAAGTATAAATTATTTTTTATCAATTTCACTTTTTCCAGTGTTTAAAATTCAGAGGCTTCGTTTTTCAAAAAATGTTTGTATCAAGGAACTGGTTAGTCCTTTCCCACATATAACAATTCTGCAGCAGACAGGTTACCTTTGAAATAATTTGCAAAAAATGGAAAATCTCTATTATTGAATGGATAACCTGTGAATGACTAAAAGTAGAAAATATTGTGGCAAAAGGAGAAATTACTCGTTTTGAGCAATTTCTTCTTTTGTCACTATGTTTTCTAAAAGCTGTCTGCTGCAGAGGCATCAGAAAGCATATATATGAGGGAAAGGGTTAATAATTTATATATATGAGGGAAAGGGTTAATAATTTCCAGCATGTGTTAAATTTGCAGCAGACAACCTTTGAAAATATATACACGAAAATTATTGCAAATCTCTTTAAATAAAAAAATTATTATTAAAAAAAAGATGAAAAGATTGTGACAAAAGGAGAAATTGCTCATCATGCGCAATTTCTCTTTTCACAAATATGTTTTTCGAAAGTCGTCTGCTTCAGATGTGTCAAAATTGCAAGTAAGAAAGGGTTTAACCCTTTCCCTCATATAGACGCTTTCTGACGCCTCTGCAGCAGACGGTTTTTTGAAAACATAATGACAAAAGAAGAAATTGCACAAAACGTGCAATTTCTCCTTTTGCCACAATGTTTTCCACTTTTTGTCATAGGTTATCCATTCAATTATGGAGATTTTCTATGTTTTGACAAATACGTTCAAAGTCGTCTGCTGCAGAATTGTCATATGAGGGAAAGGGTTAAAAAAGCAGGATCTACATAACTCAAGTTGTTCCATCTCAAATTGTACTGTTATTCATTCAGAATTTTGATGATATTCTTTTTATGTTTTTAAATTTTGGAAAGTTTAGAATTGTAATCTGATGTTAAACAGTTCATGCCAAAAGATGTCTGCTGCAGATTATTTTAAAAATGTTTTTTTATATTGGGGCTGTTTGAGTTATGCTCAGTCACATGTACTGGTGAACTGTTCAACTTTAGCTATGTATCTTGTTAACCACATACACACACCTCTTTAGCAGACAGCTTTTGAAAACATCGTGGCAAAGGAAGATATTACTTGTAATGAGCAAGTTCTCTTTGCCACAATGTATTCAACTTTATTCAATACTTGTTCTTTCATTTGTAGAGAGTTTCCTTAGTTTGACTTAATAATGTTCAAAGTCGTCTGCTGCAGATTTTTTGGTATGTGGGAAAGGGTTTACTTGTAAACTTCATTAACCCTTTCCCTCATATAGACGCTTTCTGACGCCTCTGCAGCAGACGGCTTTTTGAAAACATAGTGACAAAAGAAGAAATTGCACAAAACGTGCAATTTCTCCTTTTGCCACAATGTTTTCCACTTTTAGTCATAGGTTATCCATTAAATTATGTTATGCCGAGCCCCGGTAGCTCAGTCGGTAACGACGCGGGCTGTCAATCTAGGGGTTGTGAGTTCGAATCCCGGCTCGGCCAACTTTCTTTCCGGCGATTGACAAAAGTCAATGCGTCATTCGTCTTCCACCAATGGGCTAAGTCTATGTGGAAAAGCAGCCAGTTGCTTGGGAAGATTGTTGTGTGGAGTACTGGTGTGAGAAAACCTGGAAATGCATGAGTAGGTGAACTGGCCGCCGTGATATAACTGAGAAATTTTTAAAAACGGCGTTAAACCCCAATCAATCAATCAATCTATTCAATTATGGAGATTTTCTATGTTTTGACAAAATACATTCAAACTCGTCTGCTGCAGAATTGTCCTATGAGGGAAAGGGTTAAGTGCATCTTTTAACCCTTCCTTTTCCAACATACAGACACATTTGTGGTGCATATTCATCTGCAACGGATGACTTTTGAAAACATTTTTGGAAAAGTAATTCCTCTTTTCAATAATTACACTTTCATTAATTAACCCTTTCCCTCATACGGCAATTCTGCAGCAGACGACTTTGAACGTATTTTGTCAAAACATGCAAAATCTCCATAATTGAATGGATAACCTATGACAAAAAGTGGAAAACATTGTGGCAAAAGGAGAAATTGCTTGTTTTGAGCAATTTCTTCTTTTGTCATTATGTTTTCAAAAAGCTGTCTGCTGCAGAGGCGTCAGAAGCGTCTATATGAGGGAAAGGGTTAAAACAAAGAATTTCTGATCTATGTCCAGAAGTCATCTGGTCCTGTTTTGTTGTATGTTGGAAAGGGATCACTCACCTACATTTTAAAACCTTGTTGGAAAAGTCGAAATTGCCTCAAACGAACAACTTCTTGTTTTCTCACATTGTTAACCATTCTGTATTGAGAAAGATTCCCAGTTTTCAAGACTTACGTTACAGGCTTTGCTGGAGATATTTTACGATGCTGGCATCTAATGTAAATACATCAGGTAAATGGTTATAAAAACGAAATCCTTCAGGTTGCCATCAACTCTGAAAATTACAGGATTTATCCCATTCACTTTCCCATTTAGAAAAAAAAAGTTAACACTTCTCCCACATACAAAAACATCTGCAACAGACTACATTGAAATCATCTGGGCAAAAATATGAAAAATGTCTATAAATAAAAATATTATTATTTAATAATGTTTGAAAACATTGTGGCAAATGGAGAAATTGCTCTGTATCTGCAATTTCTTGTTTTGCCACAATGTTTTTAAAAGTCGGTTGCTCTCGAGGTGTCAGAGAGCCGTGTTGGAAAGGCTTAAATCTCTTTTCATACAGAAAATCCCATTCTTATCACTTCCAGGGATAAAATCTGGTCTAATCTTATTGGTTTCTATGGATACCAATATATTACAATAATTAAAGTGGAAAGTCTTTACTTTCTGTTTTACATTTTCTTAATTAACAGATGCTTGAAAACCTGAATTTAAAGGTGTGCTTAGGTGTAAATGTGGTACCTAATTACCATGTGTGCCTGAAAGAGCTTAACCCTTTCCCTCATATAGACGCTTTTCGGACGCCTCTGCAGCAGACGGCTTTTTGAAAACATAGTGACAAAAGAAGAAATTGCACAAAACGTGCAATTTCTCCTTTTGCCACAATGTTTTCCACTTTTCGTCATAGGTTATCCATTCAATTATGGAGACTTTCTGACAAAATACGTTCAAAGTCGTCTGCTGCAGAATTGTCATATGAGGGAAAGGGTTAAAGCAATCAATAGGTGGCAGAGTCTGTTATCCCTTTCCCACATGCAGACACACTCACCGCAGATTCCTTTTGAAAACATGATGAGCAATTTCTCCTTTTGTCATAATGTTTTTCAACTCTATTCATAGAATATACGTTCCTTTATAGACATTTTCCATATATTTGCCCATCCTTTTTCAAAGGCACTGCAAATTTTCGATTGTAAGGGAAACGGTTAACCCTTTCCCTCATACGACAAATCTGCAGCAGACGACTTTGAACATTGTTTGTCCAAAAATGGAAAATCTCTATAATTGAACGGATAACCAATGACTAAAAGTGGAAAATATGGTGACAAACAAAGAAATTGCTCATCATGAGCAATTTCTACTTTTGTTACCATGTTTTCAAAAAGCTGTCTGCTGCAGAGGCGTCAGAAAGCGTCTATATGAGGGAAAGGGTTAATTATTCACTTACAGCTTGCTGCTTCACTCGGTTAATTTTAATGATGTCATGCAAGTAGTATTAAACCTTTCCCTCATATAGACGCTTTCTGACCCCCCCTGCAACAGACAGCTTTTTGAAAACATGGCGACAAAACTTGCTTTAATTGTCACCATGTTTTCAACTCTGTTCAATTCTTGTACTTTTTATTGTGATCGCCTTTTGTCCGGCGTCCGATGTGCGTCCACATCTTCTCCTCTGTAACCAGTGGGTCAATTGGGATGAAACTTCACAGAAAACATCCTCTCAATGACCTGACCAGAATTCCTTCATTTTTTTTTTTTGAATCCATCCACAATTCTGGTTTCCATGGCAACCAAACAATAAAACTTTAAAATTCTTCTGCTCCCAAACTGGTTGGCTGATTTTCAAATAGTTTTGTAGAAATGCTCCATGGGTGACCCTCTTATCAGATTCCTTCAAGCCATGTTGATTCATCAAGCTCAAGGTGAGTTATTGGGATTGCCTTTTGTCCGGCGTCTGGCGTGCGTTGTGCGTCGGTCAACATCTTCTCCTCAGTAACCAGTGGGTCAATTTGGATGAAACTTCATAGAAAGCATCCTCTCAATGATCTAACCAGAACTCCTTCAAATTTTTGGGATCCATGCAGAATTCTGGTTTCCATGGCAATGTGGTGGGCCTTTTTTGCCGTATATGGCTATAGTGGAAACTGGCCGATTTTCAAAGCATTTTGTAGAAATGTACCTTGGCTGACCCTCTATCAGATTCCTTCCAGCCATGGTTATTGGTAAAGAAAACATGGCTGCCAGGAGGCAGGGCTTTTTTGCCTTGTATGGCTAAATTGAAGAAAAAATAAGTGAGTGATCCAGGGCCATCATGGCCCTCTTGTTTTATTGATCTGTTCATTTTCATTAAAATTGAGTGTCAAAATAGAAGCTTGCAATCAATTACGTTTAACAGACACTTAAAGTGAAGTAAAATACTGGAGATGAACAACCAGAAAATCATTCAAAACACAACTGTTTTGATAGATTACACTTCTCAGTTTACTGTTATCATTGAAAACAAAATTAAATTGTATTAAAAGATTGCATACTCTTAATGCATCAATTGGTTCAGAACAGTCAATAAATTGGAAGAAACTGTACTGTTATGAATGTTCCTGGTTGGATTTCCATAGAGCTTTTTGGTAATATGATAATTAAATCAAAGCGCCAATGGCACTGTAGTGGCGATCGTATGGAAAATCCTGCAAAGTAACAAGCAGTATATCGGTGTAGGGCTTGCGATGACTCTGGTGCGGGTATATTTGAGAATGTATCACCCCTGCAGTAGAATAATGTTAGTTTGCCAGAATGTTGTCTTGGTGATTATTAAGTACGTTCTGAAATTGGTCATGATGTGTTCAAAATTAGGCCATTCCAAAGTTATGAAAAATCTAGTTGGTATTCGATAGACTACCGTTTTAGCTCATTAGAATGGCTATTTGTAATCTAAATTGTTCGGGTAATCACATGTTTATCACCAGGTCGCTAGGCCATATTAAGATAAAATATATTTTAGAAATGACTAAATTATCAAAAAAGGAGAGAAAACAGTATCCATTAGTTTGGTGTTTGTTTCAATGATGTCCGATATTAAACAGGTCTGTTCAATTTAGTCCCTTCACATTGCATGATTGAGGGTTGTCAGAGACATATAAACACAGTGTATTTATATGTCTCTGAGGTTGTTAAACTGCTTCGAATAATACGAGTGCAAAAACAAACACAAAACATGCTCCAAAAGCACAATTTCACTATTTGCCAAACTGTTCAATTTATAAAAATATAGGCATATATTATAATGCTCGATCTCCAAACTAAATTAGGCTACACTGTCAGCATTGATTGCTAATTGACTCTAGAACGTGCAGACGTGTATACATAACGTGTGTACACACTGACATCGTGTGTCCTTTAAACCTTTGTAAACCAGTCTTATCATCTAGACGCTTTAATATATTTAAAGAAATACAAAATAAAGCGTTTATAATATTGAGATTTACAAGCTCTTCTGGTTTTTGGTCTCGCGAGCTATTTATAGAACCTTTTGGAATTTCCAGATTTGAGTATCATCAGAGTTGCCGTTATTTGCAAGGCAGAACGCGCAATGATATTTATTATCTGCCAAATCATGACGAAGATAATATTTACATATTTTAACTCTATGTAGATAATGTCTCGATAAATATTAGTAACAATCCGGTACCAAAGTAGCACTGACATAATTATTATTAATCACGTCTCTGCATCAATGATGGAACTATAACGGATGTGAGTAAATTAGTTTGCAGTAAGGTAACAAAATATCAACCGATTGTTCAAAACCGACTATATAAATATTTTTCGTTGTTGTTGTTTCTGTTAGCATTGTGGCGATTGTCAAACCAATCGCCACAAAAAGTATTATGTGGACCGAATGATATATTCATTCGGAGTTGGGGTCAATTAATTTTCACAAGACCAACAATAATTTATGATCTTGGAAATATTTCATTCTGGCCTGATACATCAGTACTTGTCTGTCATGGTGGGTATTTTTATACCCCCCGGCAAACAAAGTTTGGGGGGGTATATAGGAATCACCCTGTCTGTCCGTCCGTCTGTCCGTCTGTCCGTCTGTCTGTCCGTATGTCCACATTTCTTGTAAGCACTACTCCTCCTAATCGGCTCAATGCATTTGGTTCAAACTTTACATGAAGGTTACACATCATATGTAGATATGCATGAAGGAAGATCATACGCCTCGGATTCTTCCAAGGGGAGATAATTCGACTTAGAGATTACCTGCGAGGGACTCCTGTGCACATACCTCCACATTTCTTGTAAGCACTACTCCTCCTAAACGGCTCAATGGATTTGGTTCAAACTTTACATGAAGGTTACACATCATATGTAGATATGCATGAAGGAAGATCATACGCCTCGGATTATTCCAAGGGGAGATAATTTGACTTAGAAGTTACCTGCGAGGGACTCCTGTGCACATTCCTCCACATTTCTTGTAAGCACTACTCCTCCTAAACGGCTCAATGCATTTGGTTCAAACTTTACATGAAGGTTACACATCATATGTAGATATGCACGAAGGAAGATCATACGCCTCGGATTCTTCCAAGGGGAGATAATTCGACTTAGAAGTTACCTGCGAGGGACTCCTGTGCACATTCCTCCACATTTCTTGTAAGCACTACTCCTCCTAAACGGCTCAATGTATTTGGTTCAAACTTTACATGAAGGTTACACATCATATGTAGATATGCATGAAGGAAGATCATACGCCTCAGATTCTTCCAAGGGGAGATAATTTGACTTAGAAGTTACCTGCGAGGGACTCCTGTGCACATTCCTCCACATGGATTATTCCAAGGGGAGATAATTTGACTTAGAAGTTACCTGCGAGGGACTCCTGTGCACATTCCTCCACATTTCTTGTAAGCACTACTCCTCCTAAACGGCTCAATGCATTTGGTTCAAACTTTACATGAAGGTTACACATCATATGTAGATATGCACGAAGGAAGATCATACGCCTCGGATTCTTCCAAGGGGAGATAATTCGACTTAGAAGTTACCTGCGAGGGACTCCTGTGCACATTCCTCCACATTTCTTGTAAGCACTACTCCTCCTAAACGGCTCAATGCATTTGGTTCAAACTTTACATGAAGGTTACACATCATATGTAGATATGCATGAAGGAAGATCATACGCCTCAGATTCTTCCAAGGGGAGATAATTTGACTTAGAAGTTACCTGCGAGGGACTCCTGTGCACATTCCTCCACATTTCTTGTAAGCACTACTCCTCCTAAACGGCTCAATGGATTTGGTTCAAACTTTACATGAAGGTTACACATCATATGTAGATATGCATGAAGGAAGATCATACGCCTCGGATTCTTCCAAGGGGAGATCATTTGACTTAGAGGTTACCTGCGAGGGACTCCTGTGCACATACCTCCACATTTCTTGTAAGCACTACTCCTCCTAAACGGCTCAATGCATTTGGTTCAAACTTTACATGAAGGTTACACATCATATGTAGATATGCATGAAGGAAGATCATATGCCTCGGATTCTTCCAAGGGGAGATAATTTGACTTAGAGGTTACCTGCGAGGGACTCCTGTGCACATACCTCCACATTTCTTGTAAGCACTACTCCTCCTAAACGGCTCAATGCATTTGGTTCAAACTTTACATGAAGGATACACATCATATGTAGATATGCATGAAGGAAGATCATACGCCTAGGATTCTCCCAAGGGGAGATAATTCAACTTAGAGGTTACCTGCGAGGGACTCCTGTGCACATACCTCCACATTTCTTGTAAGCACTACTCCTCCTAAACGGCTCAATACATTTGGTTCAAACTTTACATGAAGGTCACACATCATATGTAGATATGCATGAAGGAAGATCATACGCCGCAGATTCTTCTAAGGGGAGATAATTCAACTTAGAGGTTACCTGCGAAGGACTCCTGTGCACATACCTTGTAAGCGCTACTCCTCCTAAAGGGCTCAGTTGATTTGATTCAAACTGTATATGAAGGCTACACATCATATGTAGATATGCATGAAGGAAGATTTTTC
>JASEVX010000887.1:0-37032 GCA_031761405.1 Serripes groenlandicus
AAAAAGCTAAACAAAAACCAATAGCATGTCATTGTCATTTGCGACCAGTTTAGTTCCGGATCAACCTGTACATCCACGCAGTCTGATCTGGATCTATTTTGCTCGCTAATAATATGCAGTAGTCTCTGAAATAAATCACATATTTAGTTCACATATTAGCCGTCCCAGGAGAAAACCAACAGTGTGGACTCTGCGTAAAGTATCGACCCGGATCAGCCTAAGCATGCCGCGCAGGCTAACCCGGACAGACACGTTTCGCCTCCTGTGGATTTTCTGATTCAGGAATCATTTCTCTTGACATTTATCTCCCAGAGTCGGAATGTGTCGGCCCGGATCTGATCTGGGTCGATACGTTACGCAGAGGCCATAATGTTGGTTTTCTCGTGGGACGGCTCATCTTAGTAGGAATGTTCAATTTGATCGTTTTCTACACTTGTCCAAAATAATCTTAGAATGGTTTTCGTAGAGCAATGCTGATTCATACATTTTAAAGTGATTCCACTAGCCTACCTGTTTAGACATTAGACATTGTCGAATTTAGTTAGCTCATTGACAAAATTGTGTTTTCTCATGTAAAAAGGAATCATTTGTTATAGAAATACTTAAGGTTATGTGCAGGCATATGCATTTGTTTACTTTATTTTAGTACTAATATGTTTCTTCAAATTGCGATGATCTTGTTTATCACTTGAATGGAAATACCTTGTTCTAGAAACCCTATGCATGTAGTTGATCTGTCTTCTTACCCCATGTTAATTTTGAATGTGAGCGACAGTGATATTATATCGTATAACAAGGCAATACAGAAAGTGTTTATTGTAATATCAGATCTCCGGCGCACAAAGCATATGCATTTCAAACTAATGAATGTTTGGCAGAAATGTACAATACAGACAGTACTGAGGGCAGTTCTTAATACAAACAATTACATACAACAAGACACCAACAAGTTAAAAAGATATATTTTGAATTAGAGACAGCTTACTGTTAAAGAAATATCTTTTAAATTTAAGATAGCTCAAAGTTAAAGAGATATATTCTGAATTACCGATACATCAAATTTAAAAAGATATTTTCTGAATTAGAAATATCTCAAAGTCAAATAGATATCTCTCTAAATTAGAGATGACTCAAAGTTAAAGAGGCATCTTCTGAATAAGCGATAGCTCAAAATCCAAGAGATTATATCGGTAAATTAGAGATAACTAAAATAAAAGAAGCATCTTCTAAATTAGTAATAGCTCAAAGTTAAAGAGAGTTAATGAGATATTTTCTAAATAAGAGAAAACTCAATATTAAGGAGGAATTTATTGAGTAAGAGAAAAGTCAATGTTTAAGAAGTATGTCTATAAATTAGAGATAACTCAACGTTATAGGGGCATCGAATTATAAGAGATCTAAATTAAAGAGATATCTCACTTAAATAGAGATAACTCAGAGTTAAAGACACATCTTCTGAATTAGAAACTGCTCAAAGTTAAAGAGATATCTCTCTTACTTATAGACAGCTCAACGTTCAATATATATATCTCTAGATTAGAGAGACATCTTTTAAACGAACATTAGTAAAACGGTTTGCTATAATTATTTTTATGCGTTAGTAAATTAATGTATACATAGCAATAACATTTACAACTGTATACAATATATAAACATTGTTCGATCTCGATTGTTCATTTCCAGTGGGCAAAATCGTTGAATGTCTTCAGGCGCAAACACAGCAAACAAGTAAGGGCCGACGATTTGTTGAACGAAACGGGAGCTCCAGATTTAGTTATATCTAAGGTACCAGTTAGCCCAAAACCACATGTTGTAGTATCCAGAGCACACTTAACATATGGGTTAATGAAAGGTTTGTCTCGTTTAATATAATTCTCTGAAGTTGTTAGAACTTGATATTTGATAACATTTATTTAGAAAACATTTAGAGTATGTCTGCAGCAAACAACATTACAATTTCCCCAAGTCAACAAATATGTAGCCGGTGATTTTGAAAGGTATAGACATATCAAAGTTTAATTTTGAATAGAAGAATTGGAAGCATTGTTGAAGTAGTACGGTACATATTATCATATAAAGCGGCAGCGGACTTGATACATCTCAATATCTCCCAACAAACGAACCAAGCTGATGTATTTATGCTATCTAAGTTGGTTCGCCGATGCATGCAAGTAGTAGAGTACATGTTATCACTTATACCTACGATGAACACGATATATTTCATATCTATTTCATGAGATTGGGTAAAACGCAATATATCCCGATAAACGTACCAATCTCATGTATTAACCCTAGTAGTATATGTGGCTCCCATGTGCCTGATGTACACACCAAACCGGACACTGGTGTTGTCGACGATAAGCCTGCAAGTAATACAGTACAAATTATCACTTATAGCTACAGTGAACCGGCCGATATATCTCATTATGTCCCGACACACGAACTGATCTCATGTATTTATCCTATTTAAGATGATTCGACGGTGCATGCAAGTTGTACAGCATATTCTATCACTTATACATACATCGAACCCGATACATCTCAATACCTTCAAACAAACAAACCAATCTCATGCATGTATCCTATTATAGGTAGTAACCCGGTGTCTGATATACGGTCCAAACCGGATACTGATGTTGTCGACGATACGCCTACAAGAAGTACAACACAGGTTATTGCTAATACGAACGGTGAACCTGATACAGAACAGGGTAAGTATCTATACATGTATGTTTAGTCAGGAATATTTGCTTTGTCTGCAAGATGTCCCGCCGCTTTCAACAATATATCAGTTATTTTATGGCGTTTCTTCGATAAACTACCAGTACTATCGGTATGATTTATCCTGAAATCAATGCATCCGTCGTAATGCCATCCCTGAAACCATGAGCGACAAGGAGGAAAGCCATTACTATAGTTTTTCTTTATAAGTCTTTGATATGAATCGACCCGAGATCGAACACTGATCCCCCGCTCCCTAGGCGAACGCTCTAATTGCTACAATTCGGAGACTGCATGTCATGAAGTTGATTATAAGCGACAGCAGGTGATTAATTGAGTGGGCTGAAGGGTTCTTGTTTCATACTGCGTACACTGAAGACTCTTGCGAGATAGTACATTTGCAACGTCTCACCAGATCCTTCACTATTCGCTTTAAGATGTATCTTCTAATAAAGAATTAAATGTTGTTTTCACCAAAATGCATCAGTATTCTCATGATTAACTTGGATTAAGTTGGACGATAAAAACCGGCCAGTTAGCTCAATATTTACTAGATTGGTCGACTTTCAAAGACTTATACTTTAAATGTCGTTGAATACATTCGATATATCTAGCTTTTTTAATACAACTGTACGGTCGCTGCTTGCGTAGTTCAACGGTCCTTAAACGTGTTTGATTGGTTGAAAGTGGCCGCTCTAGACCCAATAAGAACAACGTTTATACGTACTGTATGTTATTAGTAATGCCAAGATGGAGATGAAAACACTGGAAGATAAAACCAGTTTAATACAGGAAGACATGTCAATGACTTTAAGTGTACTAAGTGGTATGTTAATAATTTGAGCCCTGTCAGGCGATACATGTTCTTTGGGGCCACACACAGAGATATACAGAAATGTAAGATTGGAATCGGTTGAGCTAGAATTCTGTCTGTTCGACGTTTCACCTTTGTCTCCATTGAATGCATGCAGACAATGCATATAATGAAGGGTCTGGTCCGAGTGTGCCTATGCACAGGTTCACAAGAGTGTACTGTTTGCAATCAGAGAAATACCCATTTTAACCTGACTATAGACATTTGAATAAAGTTTCAAAGTTGAAATATATATATTTTTGACTCAGCGCATGCATTCATTATGATATAAAAATTCCCTATTAGTACAACATTATAAGAGTTTCCAAATGTATTTTCTGATACCTTAGGTATCTCTAAACATGATGATCAGGATATTACTTGTCGAAAGACTAATGTTTTCAAATAAAAATGACACAGAAAAGAGGTCATTAACTAGTAACCTTAGTTTGCAGCAAATACATCAAAAGTTGTCAGTATTGGAGAAAATGTTAAACAAAATCACGTTGAACCATTGACTTGCTTTAATCAACGTTAAGCAGCATTTTCCTCTCCTGCAAACGCGAATTAAAACACGTTTTAGAGGAAAATATAGACCAGGATCAGCATGTACATTACTGCAGTCCATTTATGAGTAACATTGTTATTTAGTGTATCCGTTTATTGCGAAGAGTGCTCCTTCTATATGTACGAACTTGTTAACTATCGATAAAACTAGTCCCATGAATGCAGTAGGACACGAATTTACCTCTTTAGCGTAGTTAAAATGATGATTCACATTCTGACTTTTGTTTCAGACATAGCCTCGGCCGTCATTAATGACTCTTTGACCAACATAGAAGAGGACATGGGAACCAAACACGTGATAGACGAAACCGTCGTTAATGACTCTTTGACCAACATAGTAGAGGACATGGGAACCAAACAAGTGATAGACGAAACCGTCGTTAATGACTCTTTGACCAACATAGTAGAGGACATGGGAACCAAACAAGTGATAGACGAAACTCCATCCGTATCATCTGGCGAAATCAGTGGTATGTGTCACGTGTTTATAATTGGAACCTTTATTAAGATGGTGCTTAAATCATCAATATATATGTCTTTCCAGGAGTTGAATATGGTGGTTCATTCATCAGTTAGATAGTAAGATAGATTCGACACAGACCTTTATGTGATCCCGTTACAATAAAACTAAAGTTTTCCAGAAAAATAGTCCAACTAGTTTATCTACACTATCCCATTATATCATACCATTGATTTATTTCAGTGCTCGCGGAAGCAGCCGTTATGCCTATCATCAATGAGTACCATAATGAGAATCATTCAGCCAGATGCCGACCAAGGACAGTCACAGAGTTGTTAGGTAAATACCCACACGGAAACTAAAGAGTCAAATGTATACAGTCTCTCACAAGTCGTGTTTGTCCGCTGACCTATGAAGTAGACCTACATATACATACGACTGGTGTTTTTTGTCTGTGGCGAAAACGGATATAATGGTCTAACTACTGATAATGACAACGAACTAGTCCGATCCACGTAAACCATTTCATCATCATGATTATCATCATCAATGTCATTAACATCATCATTTCAATATAAACATCACTAGAATAGTCATGCAAGCATCAGCATCAACATAACATTATCATCGTGTCATCATATTCATCATCATCATCATCATCATCATCATCATCATCATCATCATTATTATTGTTGTTGTTGTTGTTGTTGTTGTTATTATTATTATTATTATTATTATTATTATTATTATTATTATTATTATTATATTTCAGAACATCTTAACATCGACACAAGCATTGGCCTCGTAAATGACGGAGAAGAACGCCTTCCTTCCATCGTAAGTTTCAAATCCATGTCCATAAAAATTAAAATATACATGTTAAAAATGTAATATCAGCCTTATCGTATCTTTCTCTAACGTAGAAAAATATCAACCCACACGCTCATGATGTTTGATCATATTGTACAATGGATGTCAGAATTAGCTTGGCAAATCTGTAGCAGACGACTTTGAAAATATATCGACAAAAATATGGAAATTCACTATAAAAGTATAACTGATTATATTTATTGAATAGAGTAGACAGCAGTGTGACAAAGGGAGAAGTTGCATTCGGAGCGTATGCAGTAGACGAATTTTGATAACATTCTTGCAAAACGAAAATTGTTCATGATGCGTATGGTCAAAGGGAAGTAAATCTGATCGGCTTGCCGGGCAGACAATTTTGTCCAGGGAATTTCAGAGGAATGTGTAAGACTGAAGTTGTCACCCATTGGACAATAATGATTTTGCTGAAAGTTGAATTCTTTTTTTGAAAACTATATTATCCCGTGAGTGATTTGTAACCAAACCCTGGTTTGCTTTTGACTGTATTGACACATTCAGAGTGATTTTTAGAACAACCTGTATTTTCTGAAATTTAAAGTGAAATTCAGTGCGGGATAAGGGTGACCTATCATTTGACGTCATAGCTAAAAGATATAAGAAAGGACTTTGATCTAATACAGGTTTGTGGCTTCATTGAGATGTTGGGAAAGAACCATAACCCATAATGCTACAGTGGTCGCCTATGTAAACTTAATTGCTTCCCTTTGACCATACGTGTACTTCTCTTTTCAGATGTTCACCATTGATCACACACATTTGGCAGAATTTATTTATATTATGTCATTATTATTATTATTTTATCATTGATTGCTTTGATGATTGTTCTATTTCTATTTTATGTTTAAAAAAAAAAATGTAAAAACTAAAATAAAAATGTTTCTTAAGATTAGTTTTGCCTTTGTTATAATATAACTACAACATGTTGTTGTTGTTTATTTCAATATTTATTCACAAAGAAAACAGGTCAGTTTATTACAATTAAAGTGACGTTCGGACATAGCAAAAACAGTTAGATCATCTAGACATTGAAACAATTAAGAACTAGATCAGCCTGTGCTTCAGTGCACTTAATCAGAACATTCGCTGATCACAATCCAAACATTAAACTCTAGTTGTGCTGTTCTCTATGAAATTCAACCTTAGGTCACTTGTGACACGCGTATATCTAGATCAGCCAGCGTGTTCCCGCATCTTGATCGCTATCTGCACTGTTCGCCAATACGTCAAAGAGAGATTTAAGAAACTTCTGACAGAATTACCCATCACGTGTTATAATTACGCTAAGGTTGGTTTTCGCAGAGCATCACCAATTTGGTAATCTGCGCATCCATTTTACTTGATCAGAATATATAATGTTTTGTCATAAGCCTTTTTGAAAGCTTCCTTGGTTGATTTGCTGAAAACTGTTGATCCAGATCTATGATACTGCGGTGATGTGTAGAATGCAACGAATCTATACCTTTATCGAGTTCCGATTGCGTAACCCTTTCCCACATACATCAAAGATATAGCAGTTTACTTTGACAACAGCTAAGGAAAAATGTGGACAATTTCTATAAATATAATAGTTTTATTTAAAAGAGTTGAAAACATCGAGACTGATTGGTAGGGGTTTTACGCCGCTTTCAACATTTATTCAATCATATCACGCGCGATGACCAGTGCTTCTACTCTTGTGTTTCCAGGCTTGTCATACCAGTTCTCAAAACAACAAACTTTCTAAACAACTGGCTACTTTTCCACATTAACTCTTAGCCTATTGGTCGAAAACAAAAGACGCTTGTCGCAGTGATATTTGTCAAAAGTCAGAAAGAATGTTAGCCGAGGTGGGGTTCGAAATCAAAGCCCCAGTAATGACAGTCTGCGTTGCTACCGACTGAGTTACTCGGGCTCGGCTGAAAACAATGAGACATTGTTTCGTTTTGCCATAATGTTCTTACACGTTTTCTGCTGTAAATGGGTCAAAATGCGACTGCATGTGGGAAATGATTAAAAACCCAGCCTTCCACCCGGCTAGTCGGAAATTGTCTCAGTTGGACATATAGCTTTGAAATGAAATTGCAAATAAGCAAAGCATCCAATAATAACATTGTGAAATAAATGTTGAACGTTCTTAAGGTGGAATTGTGAGTGGGAATAACAAGAGACAAGAAGTTGAGTACTATGTTTGCAGTAAAGTCTTGTTGTAAAGGTGACAAAATACGCCAACGCATTACAGTCGCATTAGTTCAGAACGAACTATTTCCTAGAGTACCATTAGTGGTGGTCTTGTTTGTTCATGTGTCCAAGATAGAACAACCAACAGTGTTGACTCTGCGTTAAATATCGACCCGGATCAGCCTAAGCATGTTGAGCAGGCTAATCCGGTCAGACACTTTTCGCCTCCTGTGGATTTTCTGTTTCGGGAATCATTACTCTATACCTGTATCCCCCTGAGACGGAATGTGACGGTACATCACGCAGAGTCCATAATGTTGGTTTGTTCATGGAACGACTCATGTACTTGTAATATTTGTCAATATAAAAGTGTTTTGACAACAGAAGGGTAATCCACAAGTTTGGCGTTTCACAATATTGTTTACATATTTTCTGGCTACTCCTCTCTAGTATCATTCGTTCGTGCAAGTGCCTGTAAAATGATTGTTTCTTTATTTCAATGTAAATCAACAACCCATTTTGTCAGTTGACACACTTTCCTAATTGTTTACAAGTAGAAAACCCTATGCCAATACTTCCTAAGGTTAAAATAATTTCAAAAAAATGGGGTCATGTATTATATTAAAAAAGAGGCAAAATACTCAACAATTTAGCCAACCTGTGGACATAAACATCTTTGAAATGGCTCATGTGAAAATTTAACACGTATTCTACCTATTAGAGATGAATACTCACATGAGTCAACTCTCCAGGCAATCAGTTTCATAATTCTGCAAGCAGAGTCTGTCTCGTTGTGCAATCCAGAAGACCTCCGTCTTTAGGGACGACGCAAACGCGGCCTTTCATTTAATGGCATTATACTCAACAATGTTAACAAACCTGTGTACATAAAACATATTTGACCGGGGCCCAGATGGTAATTTAGCCCGAATTTTGTCATGTTTAATGGCTGCCAGCCCACATGAGTCACCGGTCCTCTCCAGTCAAAAAGCTGTTTCATCATTGTTCAATCCGTTTAAATGTTTCCAGCCCAGCAAATGACCCCATAAGGCTTCCATCGTTGCAGACGATACAGGTTGACATTTCATTTGTTTGACGGGTTACGTGTTTATATGCCCGGTTAAAGGGAAATCCGTCTATGTATTTTTCATAATTATAACTTGTTAGTTTACTTTAAACGGATGTATTTTACATCATTTTAGTAGCAAGCTTTCGGCTAAACACGGTATTCGAACATATGACATTTAGAACGAAAGACCTACGCGCAACCACTGCTCCACTGTCTTCCACACACAAGTTGTTGACGACCCGACGTTAGGTAGATGACGTAAATAACGTCACTGACGTAATAAACGTAAGGTCACGTGCATTCTTTTACCTAGCAACCTCAATCACAGTGACTGACAGCACGAATTCTTAGCGCGCGAATTTAAATCATATATATACTTGAATATTTAAATTAATATGACGAAAAAAGAAAATAAGGAAGATCGCGGGGGATGCTTTGCGTGGTTGATCCGTCTTAAAATGGCTGTTAACGAGAGGGTAAGTAAAACGATGTCTTTTAAGATCAGATAGTTTATCAAATATCATGCTACAAAAATAAGCATCTGAAAAAGCTAAACAAAAACCAATAGCATGTCATTGTCATTTGCGACCAGTTTAGTTCCGGATCAACCTGTACATCCACGCAGTCTGATCTGGATCTATTTTGCTCGCTAATAATATGCAGTAGTCTCTGAAATAAATCACATATTTAGTTCACATATTAGCCGTCCCAGGAGAAAACCAACAGTGTGGACTCTGCGTAAAGTATCGACCCGGATCAGCCTAAGCATGCCGCGCAGGCTAACCCGGACAGACACGTTTCGCCTCCTGTGGATTTTCTGATTCAGGAATCATTTCTCTTGACATTTATCTCCCAGAGTCGGAATGTGTCGGCCCGGATCTGATCTGGGTCGATACGTTACGCAGAGGCCATAATGTTGGTTTTCTCGTGGGACGGCTCATCTTAGTAGGAATGTTCAATTTGATCGTTTTCTACACTTGTCCAAAATAATCTTAGAATGGTTTTCGTAGAGCAATGCTGATTCATACATTTTAAAGTGATTCCACTAGCCTACCTGTTTAGACATTAGACATTGTCGAATTTAGTTAGCTCATTGACAAAATTGTGTTTTCTCATGTAAAAAGGAATCATTTGTTATAGAAATACTTAAGGTTATGTGCAGGCATATGCATTTGTTTACTTTATTTTAGTACTAATATGTTTCTTCAAATTGCGATGATCTTGTTTATCACTTGAATGGAAATACCTTGTTCTAGAAACCCTATGCATGTAGTTGATCTGTCTTCTTACCCCATGTTAATTTTGAATGTGAGCGACAGTGATATTATATCGTATAACAAGGCAATACAGAAAGTGTTTATTGTAATATCAGATCTCCGGCGCACAAAGCATATGCATTTCAAACTAATGAATGTTTGGCAGAAATGTACAATACAGACAGTACTGAGGGCAGTTCTTAATACAAACAATTACATACAACAAGACACCAACAAGTTAAAAAGATATATTTTGAATTAGAGACAGCTTACTGTTAAAGAAATATCTTTTAAATTTAAGATAGCTCAAAGTTAAAGAGATATATTCTGAATTACCGATACATCAAATTTAAAAAGATATTTTCTGAATTAGAAATATCTCAAAGTCAAATAGATATCTCTCTAAATTAGAGATGACTCAAAGTTAAAGAGGCATCTTCTGAATAAGCGATAGCTCAAAATCCAAGAGATTATATCGGTAAATTAGAGATAACTAAAATAAAAGAAGCATCTTCTAAATTAGTAATAGCTCAAAGTTAAAGAGAGTTAATGAGATATTTTCTAAATAAGAGAAAACTCAATATTAAGGAGGAATTTATTGAGTAAGAGAAAAGTCAATGTTTAAGAAGTATGTCTATAAATTAGAGATAACTCAACGTTATAGGGGCATCGAATTATAAGAGATCTAAATTAAAGAGATATCTCACTTAAATAGAGATAACTCAGAGTTAAAGACACATCTTCTGAATTAGAAACTGCTCAAAGTTAAAGAGATATCTCTCTTACTTATAGACAGCTCAACGTTCAATATATATATCTCTAGATTAGAGAGACATCTTTTAAACGAACATTAGTAAAACGGTTTGCTATAATTATTTTTATGCGTTAGTAAATTAATGTATACATAGCAATAACATTTACAACTGTATACAATATATAAACATTGTTCGATCTCGATTGTTCATTTCCAGTGGGCAAAATCGTTGAATGTCTTCAGGCGCAAACACAGCAAACAAGTAAGGGCCGACGATTTGTTGAACGAAACGGGAGCTCCAGATTTAGTTATATCTAAGGTACCAGTTAGCCCAAAACCACATGTTGTAGTATCCAGAGCACACTTAACATATGGGTTAATGAAAGGTTTGTCTCGTTTAATATAATTCTCTGAAGTTGTTAGAACTTGATATTTGATAACATTTATTTAGAAAACATTTAGAGTATGTCTGCAGCAAACAACATTACAATTTCCCCAAGTCAACAAATATGTAGCCGGTGATTTTGAAAGGTATAGACATATCAAAGTTTAATTTTGAATAGAAGAATTGGAAGCATTGTTGAAGTAGTACGGTACATATTATCATATAAAGCGGCAGCGGACTTGATACATCTCAATATCTCCCAACAAACGAACCAAGCTGATGTATTTATGCTATCTAAGTTGGTTCGCCGATGCATGCAAGTAGTAGAGTACATGTTATCACTTATACCTACGATGAACACGATATATTTCATATCTATTTCATGAGATTGGGTAAAACGCAATATATCCCGATAAACGTACCAATCTCATGTATTAACCCTAGTAGTATATGTGGCTCCCATGTGCCTGATGTACACACCAAACCGGACACTGGTGTTGTCGACGATAAGCCTGCAAGTAATACAGTACAAATTATCACTTATAGCTACAGTGAACCGGCCGATATATCTCATTATGTCCCGACACACGAACTGATCTCATGTATTTATCCTATTTAAGATGATTCGACGGTGCATGCAAGTTGTACAGCATATTCTATCACTTATACATACATCGAACCCGATACATCTCAATACCTTCAAACAAACAAACCAATCTCATGCATGTATCCTATTATAGGTAGTAACCCGGTGTCTGATATACGGTCCAAACCGGATACTGATGTTGTCGACGATACGCCTACAAGAAGTACAACACAGGTTATTGCTAATACGAACGGTGAACCTGATACAGAACAGGGTAAGTATCTATACATGTATGTTTAGTCAGGAATATTTGCTTTGTCTGCAAGATGTCCCGCCGCTTTCAACAATATATCAGTTATTTTATGGCGTTTCTTCGATAAACTACCAGTACTATCGGTATGATTTATCCTGAAATCAATGCATCCGTCGTAATGCCATCCCTGAAACCATGAGCGACAAGGAGGAAAGCCATTACTATAGTTTTTCTTTATAAGTCTTTGATATGAATCGACCCGAGATCGAACACTGATCCCCCGCTCCCTAGGCGAACGCTCTAATTGCTACAATTCGGAGACTGCATGTCATGAAGTTGATTATAAGCGACAGCAGGTGATTAATTGAGTGGGCTGAAGGGTTCTTGTTTCATACTGCGTACACTGAAGACTCTTGCGAGATAGTACATTTGCAACGTCTCACCAGATCCTTCACTATTCGCTTTAAGATGTATCTTCTAATAAAGAATTAAATGTTGTTTTCACCAAAATGCATCAGTATTCTCATGATTAACTTGGATTAAGTTGGACGATAAAAACCGGCCAGTTAGCTCAATATTTACTAGATTGGTCGACTTTCAAAGACTTATACTTTAAATGTCGTTGAATACATTCGATATATCTAGCTTTTTTAATACAACTGTACGGTCGCTGCTTGCGTAGTTCAACGGTCCTTAAACGTGTTTGATTGGTTGAAAGTGGCCGCTCTAGACCCAATAAGAACAACGTTTATACGTACTGTATGTTATTAGTAATGCCAAGATGGAGATGAAAACACTGGAAGATAAAACCAGTTTAATACAGGAAGACATGTCAATGACTTTAAGTGTACTAAGTGGTATGTTAATTATTTGAGCCCTGTCAGGCGATACATGTTCTTTGGGGCCACACACAGAGATATACAGAAATGTAAGATTGGAATCGGTTGAGCTAGAATTCTGTCTGTTCGACGTTTCACCTTTGTCTCCATTGAATGCATGCAGACAATGCATATAATGAAGGGTCTGGTCCGAGTGTGCCTATGCACAGGTTCACAAGAGTGTACTGTTTGCAATCAGAGAAATACCCATTTTAACCTGACTATAGACATTTGAATAAAGTTTCAAAGTTGAAATATATATATTTTTGACTCAGCGCATGCATTCATTATGATATAAAAATTCCCTATTAGTACAACATTATAAGAGTTTCCAAATGTATTTTCTGATACCTTAGGTATCTCTAAACATGATGATCAGGATATTACTTGTCGAAAGACTAATGTTTTCAAATAAAAATGACACAGAAAAGAGGTCATTAACTAGTAACCTTAGTTTGCAGCAAATACATCAAAAGTTGTCAGTATTGGAGAAAATGTTAAACAAAATCACGTTGAACCATTGACTTGCTTTAATCAACGTTAAGCAGCATTTTCCTCTCCTGCAAACGCGAATTAAAACACGTTTTAGAGGAAAATATAGACCAGGATCAGCATGTACATTACTGCAGTCCATTTATGAGTAACATTGTTATTTAGTGTATCCGTTTATTGCGAAGAGTGCTCCTTCTATATGTACGAACTTGTTAACTATCGATAAAACTAGTCCCATGAATGCAGTAGGACACGAATTTACCTCTTTAGCGTAGTTAAAATGATGATTCACATTCTGACTTTTGTTTCAGACATAGCCTCGGCCGTCATTAATGACTCTTTGACCAACATAGAAGAGGACATGGGAACCAAACACGTGATAGACGAAACCGTCGTTAATGACTCTTTGACCAACATAGTAGAGGACATGGGAACCAAACAAGTGATAGACGAAACCGTCGTTAATGACTCTTTGACCAACATAGTAGAGGACATGGGAACCAAACAAGTGATAGACGAAACTCCATCCGTATCATCTGGCGAAATCAGTGGTATGTGTCACGTGTTTATAATTGGAACCTTTATTAAGATGGTGCTTAAATCATCAATATATATGTCTTTCCAGGAGTTGAATATGGTGGTTCATTCATCAGTTAGATAGTAAGATAGATTCGACACAGACCTTTATGTGATCCCGTTACAATAAAACTAAAGTTTTCCAGAAAAATAGTCCAACTAGTTTATCTACACTATCCCATTATATCATACCATTGATTTATTTCAGTGCTCGCGGAAGCAGCCGTTATGCCTATCATCAATGAGTACCATAATGAGAATCATTCAGCCAGATGCCGACCAAGGACAGTCACAGAGTTGTTAGGTAAATACCCACACGGAAACTAAAGAGTCAAATGTATACAGTCTCTCACAAGTCGTGTTTGTCCGCTGACCTATGAAGTAGACCTACATATACATACGACTGGTGTTTTTTGTCTGTGGCGAAAACGGATATAATGGTCTAACTACTGATAATGACAACGAACTAGTCCGATCCACGTAAACCATTTCATCATCATGATTATCATCATCAATGTCATTAACATCATCATTTCAATATAAACATCACTAGAATAGTCATGCAAGCATCAGCATCAACATAACATTATCATCGTGTCATCATATTCATCATCATCATCATCATCATCATCATCATCATCATCATCATTATTATTGTTGTTGTTGTTGTTGTTGTTATTATTATTATTATTATTATTATTATTATTATTATTATTATTATTATTATATTTCAGAACATCTTAACATCGACACAAGCATTGGCCTCGTAAATGACGGAGAAGAACGCCTTCCTTCCATCGTAAGTTTCAAATCCATGTCCATAAAAATTAAAATATACATGTTAAAAATGTAATATCAGCCTTATCGTATCTTTCTCTAACGTAGAAAAATATCAACCCACACGCTCATGATGTTTGATCATATTGTACAATGGATGTCAGAATTAGCTTGGCAAATCTGTAGCAGACGACTTTGAAAATATATCGACAAAAATATGGAAATTCACTATAAAAGTATAACTGATTATATTTATTGAATAGAGTAGACAGCAGTGTGACAAAGGGAGAAGTTGCATTCGGAGCGTATGCAGTAGACGAATTTTGATAACATTCTTGCAAAACGAAAATTGTTCATGATGCGTATGGTCAAAGGGAAGTAAATCTGATCGGCTTGCCGGGCAGACAATTTTGTCCAGGGAATTTCAGAGGAATGTGTAAGACTGAAGTTGTCACCCATTGGACAATAATGATTTTGCTGAAAGTTGAATTCTTTTTTTGAAAACTATATTATCCCGTGAGTGATTTGTAACCAAACCCTGGTTTGCTTTTGACTGTATTGACACATTCAGAGTGATTTTTAGAACAACCTGTATTTTCTGAAATTTAAAGTGAAATTCAGTGCGGGATAAGGGTGACCTATCATTTGACGTCATAGCTAAAAGATATAAGAAAGGACTTTGATCTAATACAGGTTTGTGGCTTCATTGAGATGTTGGGAAAGAACCATAACCCATAATGCTACAGTGGTCGCCTATGTAAACTTAATTGCTTCCCTTTGACCATACGTGTACTTCTCTTTTCAGATGTTCACCATTGATCACACACATTTGGCAGAATTTATTTATATTATGTCATTATTATTATTATTTTATCATTGATTGCTTTGATGATTGTTCTATTTCTATTTTATGTTTAAAAAAAAAAATGTAAAAACTAAAATAAAAATGTTTCTTAAGATTAGTTTTGCCTTTGTTATAATATAACTACAACATGTTGTTGTTGTTTATTTCAATATTTATTCACAAAGAAAACAGGTCAGTTTATTACAATTAAAGTGACGTTCGGACATAGCAAAAACAGTTAGATCATCTAGACATTGAAACAATTAAGAACTAGATCAGCCTGTGCTTCAGTGCACTTAATCAGAACATTCGCTGATCACAATCCAAACATTAAACTCTAGTTGTGCTGTTCTCTATGAAATTCAACCTTAGGTCACTTGTGACACGCGTATATCTAGATCAGCCAGCGTGTTCCCGCATCTTGATCGCTATCTGCACTGTTCGCCAATACGTCAAAGAGCGATTTAAGAAACTTCTGACAGAATTACCCATCACGTGTTATAATTACGCTAAGGTTGGTTTTCGCAGAGCATCACCAATTTGGTAATCTGCGCATCCATTTTACTTGATCAGAATATATAATGTTTTGTCATAAGCCTTTTTGAAAGCTTCCTTGGTTGATTTGCTGAAAACTGTTGATCCAGATCTATGATACTGCGGTGATGTGTAGAATGCAACGAATCTATACCTTTATCGAGTTCCGATTGCGTAACCCTTTCCCACATACATCAAAGATATAGCAGTTTACTTTGACAACAGCTAAGGAAAAATGTGGACAATTTCTATAAATATAATAGTTTTATTTAAAAGAGTTGAAAACATCGAGACTGATTGGTAGGGGTTTTACGCCGCTTTCAACATTTATTCAATCATATCACGCGCGATGACCAGTGCTTCTACTCTTGTGTTTCCAGGCTTGTCATACCAGTTCTCAAAACAACAAACTTTCTAAACAACTGGCTACTTTTCCACATTAACTCTTAGCCTATTGGTCGAAAACAAAAGACGCTTGTCGCAGTGATATTTGTCAAAAGTCAGAAAGAATGTTAGCCGAGGTGGGGTTCGAAATCAAAGCCCCAGTAATGACAGTCTGCGTTGCTACCGACTGAGTTACTCGGGCTCGGCTGAAAACAATGAGACATTGTTTCGTTTTGCCATAATGTTCTTACACGTTTTCTGCTGTAAATGGGTCAAAATGCGACTGCATGTGGGAAATGATTAAAAACCCAGCCTTCCACCGGCTAGTCGGAAATTGTCTCAGTTTGACATATAGCTTTGAAATGAAATTGCAAATAAGCAAAGCATCCAATAATAACATTGTGAAATAAATGTTGAACGTTCTTAAGGTGGAATTGTGAGTGGGAATAACAAGAGACAAGAAGTTGAGTACTATGTTTGCAGTAAAGTCTTGTTGTAAAGGTGACAAAATACGCCAACGCATTACAGTCGCATTAGTTCAGAACGAACTATTTCCTAGAGTACCATTAGTGGTGGTCTTGTTTGTTCATGTGTCCAAGATAGAACAACCAACAGTGTTGACTCTGCGTTAAATATCGACCCGGATCAGCCTAAGCATGTTGAGCAGGCTAATCCGGTCAGACACTTTTCGCCTCCTGTGGATTTTCTGTTTCGGGAATCATTACTCTATACCTGTATCCCCCTGAGACGGAATGTGACGGTACATCACGCAGAGTCCATAATGTTGGTTTGTTCATGGAACGACTCATGTACTTGTAATATTTGTCAATATAAAAGTGTTTTGACAACAGAAGGGTAATCCACAAGTTTGGCGTTTCACAATATTGTTTACATATTTTCTGGCTACTCCTCTCTAGTATCATTCGTTCGTGCAAGTGCCTGTAAAATGATTGTTTCTTTATTTCAATGTAAATCAACAACCCATTTTGTCAGTTGACACACTTTCCTAATTGTTTACAAGTAGAAAACCCTATGCCAATACTTCCTAAGGTTAAAATAATTTCAAAAAAATGGGGTCATGTATTATATTAAAAAAGAGGCAAAATACTCAACAATTTAGCCAACCTGTGGACATAAACATCTTTGAAATGGCTCATGTGAAAATTTAACACGTATTCTACCTATTAGAGATGAATACTCACATGAGTCAACTCTCCAGGCAATCAGTTTCATAATTCTGCAAGCAGAGTCTGTCTCGTTGTGCAATCCAGAAGACCTCCGTCTTTAGGGACGACGCAAACGCGGCCTTTCATTTAATGGCATTATACTCAACAATGTTAACAAACCTGTGTACATAAAACATATTTGACCGGGGCCCAGATGGTAATTTAGCCCGAATTTTGTCATGTTTAATGGCTGCCAGCCCACATGAGTCACCGGTCCTCTCCAGTCAAAAAGCTGTTTCATCATTGTTCAATCCGTTTAAATGTTTCCAGCCCAGCAAATGACCCCATAAGGCTTCCATCGTTGCAGACGATACAGGTTGACATTTCATTTGTTTGACGAGTTACGTGTTTATATGCCCGGTTAAAGGGAAATCCGTCTATGTATTTTTCATAATTATAACTTGTTAGTTTACTTTAAACGGATGTATTTTACATCATTTTAGTAGCAAGCTTTCGGCTAAACACGGTATTCGAACATATGACATTTAGAACGAAAGACCTACGCGCAACCACTGCTCCACTGTCTTCCACACACAAGTTGTTGACGACCCGACGTTAGGTAGATGACGTAAATAACGTCACTGACGTAATAAACGTAAGGTCACGTGCATTCTTTTACCTAGCAACCTCAATCACAGTGACTGACAGCACGAATTCTTAGCGCGCGAATTTAAATCATATATATACTTGAATATTTAAATTAATATGACGAAAAAAGAAAATAAGGAAGATCGCGGGGGATGCTTTGCGTGGTTGATCCGTCTTAAAATGGCTGTTAACGAGAGGGTAAGTAAAACGATGTCTTTTAAGATCAGATAGTTTATCAAATATCATGCTACAAAAATAAGCATCTGAAAAAGCTAAACAAAAACCAATAGCATGTCATTGTCATTTGCGACCAGTTTAGTTCCGGATCAACCTGTACATCCACGCAGTCTGATCTGGATCTATTTTGCTCGCTAATAATATGCAGTAGTCTCTGAAATAAATCACATATTTAGTTCACATATTAGCCGTCCCAGGAGAAAACCAACAGTGTGGACTCTGCGTAAAGTATCGACCCGGATCAGCCTAAGCATGCCGCGCAGGCTAACCCGGACAGACACGTTTCGCCTCCTGTGGATTTTCTGATTCAGGAATCATTTCTCTTGACATTTATCTCCCAGAGTCGGAATGTGTCGGCCCGGATCTGATCTGGGTCGATACGTTACGCAGAGGCCATAATGTTGGTTTTCTCGTGGGACGGCTCATCTTAGTAGGAATGTTCAATTTGATCGTTTTCTACACTTGTCCAAAATAATCTTAGAATGGTTTTCGTAGAGCAATGCTGATTCATACATTTTAAAGTGATTCCACTAGCCTACCTGTTTAGACATTAGACATTGTCGAATTTAGTTAGCTCATTGACAAAATTGTGTTTTCTCATGTAAAAAGGAATCATTTGTTATAGAAATACTTAAGGTTATGTGCAGGCATATGCATTTGTTTACTTTATTTTAGTACTAATATGTTTCTTCAAATTGCGATGATCTTGTTTATCACTTGAATGGAAATACCTTGTTCTAGAAACCCTATGCATGTAGTTGATCTGTCTTCTTACCCCATGTTAATTTTGAATGTGAGCGACAGTGATATTATATCGTATAACAAGGCAATACAGAAAGTGTTTATTGTAATATCAGATCTCCGGCGCACAAAGCATATGCATTTCAAACTAATGAATGTTTGGCAGAAATGTACAATACAGACAGTACTGAGGGCAGTTCTTAATACAAACAATTACATACAACAAGACACCAACAAGTTAAAAAGATATATTTTGAATTAGAGACAGCTTACTGTTAAAGAAATATCTTTTAAATTTAAGATAGCTCAAAGTTAAAGAGATATATTCTGAATTACCGATACATCAAATTTAAAAAGATATTTTCTGAATTAGAAATATCTCAAAGTCAAATAGATATCTCTCTAAATTAGAGATGACTCAAAGTTAAAGAGGCATCTTCTGAATAAGCGATAGCTCAAAATCCAAGAGATTATATCGGTAAATTAGAGATAACTAAAATAAAAGAAGCATCTTCTAAATTAGTAATAGCTCAAAGTTAAAGAGAGTTAATGAGATATTTTCTAAATAAGAGAAAACTCAATATTAAGGAGGAATTTATTGAGTAAGAGAAAAGTCAATGTTTAAGAAGTATGTCTATAAATTAGAGATAACTCAACGTTATAGGGGCATCGAATTATAAGAGATCTAAATTAAAGAGATATCTCACTTAAATAGAGATAACTCAGAGTTAAAGACACATCTTCTGAATTAGAAACTGCTCAAAGTTAAAGAGATATCTCTCTTACTTATAGACAGCTCAACGTTCAATATATATATCTCTAGATTAGAGAGACATCTTTTAAACGAACATTAGTAAAACGGTTTGCTATAATTATTTTTATGCGTTAGTAAATTAATGTATACATAGCAATAACATTTACAACTGTATACAATATATAAACATTGTTCGATCTCGATTGTTCATTTCCAGTGGGCAAAATCGTTGAATGTCTTCAGGCGCAAACACAGCAAACAAGTAAGGGCCGACGATTTGTTGAACGAAACGGGAGCTCCAGATTTAGTTATATCTAAGGTACCAGTTAGCCCAAAACCACATGTTGTAGTATCCAGAGCACACTTAACATATGGGTTAATGAAAGGTTTGTCTCGTTTAATATAATTCTCTGAAGTTGTTAGAACTTGATATTTGATAATATTTATTTAGAAAACATTTAGAGTATGTCTGCAGCAAACAACATTACAATTTCCCCAAGTCAACAAATATGTAGCCGGTGATTTTGAAAGGTATAGACATATCAAAGTTTAATTTTGAATAGAAGAATTGGAAGCATTGTTGAAGTAGTACGGTACATATTATCATATAAAGCGGCAGCGGACTTGATACATCTCAATATCTCCCAACAAACGAACCAAGCTGATGTATTTATGCTATCTAAGTTGGTTCGCCGATGCATGCAAGTAGTAGAGTACATGTTATCACTTATACCTACGATGAACACGATATATTTCATATCTATTTCATGAGATTGGGTAAAACGCAATATATCCCGATAAACGTACCAATCTCATGTATTAACCCTAGTAGTATATGTGGCTCCCATGTGCCTGATGTACACACCAAACCGGACACTGGTGTTGTCGACGATAAGCCTGCAAGTAATACAGTACAAATTATCACTTATAGCTACAGTGAACCGGCCGATATATCTCATTATGTCCCGACACACGAACTGATCTCATGTATTTATCCTATTTAAGATGATTCGACGGTGCATGCAAGTTGTACAGCATATTCTATCACTTATACATACATCGAACCCGATACATCTCAATACCTTCAAACAAACAAACCAATCTCATGCATGTATCCTATTATAGGTAGTAACCCGGTGTCTGATATACGGTCCAAACCGGATACTGATGTTGTCGACGATACGCCTACAAGAAGTACAACACAGGTTATTGCTAATACGAACGGTGAACCTGATACAGAACAGGGTAAGTATCTATACATGTATGTTTAGTCAGGAATATTTGCTTTGTCTGCAAGATGTCCCGCCGCTTTCAACAATATATCAGTTATTTTATGGCGTTTCTTCGATAAACTACCAGTACTATCGGTATGATTTATCCTGAAATCAATGCATCCGTCGTAATGCCATCCCTGAAACCATGAGCGACAAGGAGGAAAGCCATTACTATAGTTTTTCTTTATAAGTCTTTGATATGAATCGACCCGAGATCGAACACTGATCCCCCGCTCCCTAGGCGAACGCTCTAATTGCTACAATTCGGAGACTGCATGTCATGAAGTTGATTATAAGCGACAGCAGGTGATTAATTGAGTGGGCTGAAGGGTTCTTGTTTCATACTGCGTACACTGAAGACTCTTGCGAGATAGTACATTTGCAACGTCTCACCAGATCCTTCACTATTCGCTTTAAGATGTATCTTCTAATAAAGAATTAAATGTTGTTTTCACCAAAATGCATCAGTATTCTCATGATTAACTTGGATTAAGTTGGACGATAAAAACCGGCCAGTTAGCTCAATATTTACTAGATTGGTCGACTTTCAAAGACTTATACTTTAAATGTCGTTGAATACATTCGATATATCTAGCTTTTTTAATACAACTGTACGGTCGCTGCTTGCGTAGTTCAACGGTCCTTAAACGTGTTTGATTGGTTGAAAGTGGCCGCTCTAGACCCAATAAGAACAACGTTTATACGTACTGTATGTTATTAGTAATGCCAAGATGGAGATGAAAACACTGGAAGATAAAACCAGTTTAATACAGGAAGACATGTCAATGACTTTAAGTGTACTAAGTGGTATGTTAATAATTTGAGCCCTGTCAGGCGATACATGTTCTTTGGGGCCACACACAGAGATATACAGAAATGTAAGATTGGAATCGGTTGAGCTAGAATTCTGTCTGTTCGACGTTTCACCTTTGTCTCCATTGAATGCATGCAGACAATGCATATAATGAAGGGTCTGGTCCGAGTGTGCCTATGCACAGGTTCACAAGAGTGTACTGTTTGCAATCAGAGAAATACCCATTTTAACCTGACTATAGACATTTGAATAAAGTTTCAAAGTTGAAATATATATATTTTTGACTCAGCGCATGCATTCATTATGATATAAAAATTCCCTATTAGTACAACATTATAAGAGTTTCCAAATGTATTTTCTGATACCTTAGGTATCTCTAAACATGATGATCAGGATATTACTTGTCGAAAGACTAATGTTTTCAAATAAAAATGACACAGAAAAGAGGTCATTAACTAGTAACCTTAGTTTGCAGCAAATACATCAAAAGTTGTCAGTATTGGAGAAAATGTTAAACAAAATCACGTTGAACCATTGACTTGCTTTAATCAACGTTAAGCAGCATTTTCCTCTCCTGCAAACGCGAATTAAAACACGTTTTAGAGGAAAATATAGACCAGGATCAGCATGTACATTACTGCAGTCCATTTATGAGTAACATTGTTATTTAGTGTATCCGTTTATTGCGAAGAGTGCTCCTTCTATATGTACGAACTTGTTAACTATCGATAAAACTAGTCCCATGAATGCAGTAGGACACGAATTTACCTCTTTAGCGTAGTTAAAATGATTATTCACATTCTGACTTTTCTTTCAGACATAGACCCAGCCGTCATTAATGACTCTTTGACCAACATAGAAGAGGACATGGGAACCAAACACGTGATAGACGAAACCGTCGTTAATGACTCTTTGACCAACATAGTAGAGGACATGGGAACCAAACAAGTGATAGACGAAACCGTCGTTAATGACTCTTTGACCAACATAGTAGAGGACATGGGAACCAAACAAGTGATAGACGAAACTCCATCCGTATCATCTGGCGAAATCAGTGGTATGTGTCACGTGTTTATAATTGGAACCTTTATTAAGATGGTGCTTAAATCATCAATATATATGTCTTTCCAGGAGTTGAATATGGTGGTTCATTCATCAGTTAGATAGTAAGATAGATTCGACACAGACCTTTATGTGATCCCGTTACAATAAAACTAAAGTTTTCCAGAAAAATAGTCCAACTAGTTTATCTACACTATCCCATTATATCATACCATTGATTTATTTCAGTGCTCGCGGAAGCAGCCGTTATGCCTATCATCAATGAGTACCATAATGAGAATCATTCAGCCAGATGCCGACCAAGGACAGTCACAGAGTTGTTAGGTAAATACCCACACGGAAACTAAAGAGTCAAATGTATACAGTCTCTCACAAGTCGTGTTTGTCCGCTGACCTATGAAGTAGACCTACATATACATACGACTGGTGTTTTTTGTCTGTGGCGAAAACGGATATAATGGTCTAACTACTGATAATGACAACGAACTAGTCCGATCCACGTAAACCATTTCATCATCATGATTATCATCATCAATGTCATTAACATCATCATTTCAATATAAACATCACTAGAATAGTCATGCAAGCATCAGCATCAACATAACATTATCATCGTGTCATCATATTCATCATCATCATCATCATCATCATCATCATCATCATCATCATTATTATTGTTGTTGTTGTTGTTGTTGTTATTATTATTATTATTATTATTATTATTATTATTATTATTATTATTATTATATTTCAGAACATCTTAACATCGACACAAGCATTGGCCTCGTAAATGACGGAGAAGAACGCCTTCCTTCCATCGTAAGTTTCAAATCCATGTCCATAAAAATTAAAATATACATGTTAAAAATGTAATATCAGCCTTATCGTATCTTTCTCTAACGTAGAAAAATATCAACCCACACGCTCATGATGTTTGATCATATTGTACAATGGATGTCAGAATTAGCTTGGCAAATCTGTAGCAGACGACTTTGAAAATATATCGACAAAAATATGGAAATTCACTATAAAAGTATAACTGATTATATTTATTGAATAGAGTAGACAGCAGTGTGACAAAGGGAGAAGTTGCATTCGGAGCGTATGCAGTAGACGAATTTTGATAACATTCTTGCAAAACGAAAATTGTTCATGATGCGTATGGTCAAAGGGAAGTAAATCTGATCGGCTTGCCGGGCAGACAATTTTGTCCAGGGAATTTCAGAGGAATGTGTAAGACTGAAGTTGTCACCCATTGGACAATAATGATTTTGCTGAAAGTTGAATTCTTTTTTTGAAAACTATATTATCCCGTGAGTGATTTGTAACCAAACCCTGGTTTGCTTTTGACTGTATTGACATATTCAGAGTGATTTTTAGAACAACCTGTATTTTCTGAAATTTAAAGTGAAATTCAGTGCGGGATAAGGGTGACCTATCATTTGACGTCATAGCTAAAAGATATAAGAAAGGACTTTGATCTAATACAGGTTTGTGGCTTCATTGAGATGTTGGGAAAGAACCATAACCCATAATGCTACAGTGGTCGCCTATGTAAACTTAATTGCTTCCCTTTGACCATACGTGTACTTCTCTTTTCAGATGTTCACCATTGATCACACACATTTGGCAGAATTTATTTATATTATGTCATTATTATTATTATTTTATCATTGATTGCTTTGATGATTGTTCTATTTCTATTTTATGTTTAAAAAAAAAAATGTAAAAACTAAAATAAAAATGTTTCTTAAGATTAGTTTTGCCTTTGTTATAATATAACTACAACATGTTGTTGTTGTTTATTTCAATATTTATTCACAAAGAAAACAGGTCAGTTTATTACAATTAAAGTGACGTTCGGACATAGCAAAAACAGTTAGATCATCTAGACATTGAAACAATTAAGAACTAGATCAGCCTGTGCTTCAGTGCACTTAATCAGAACATTCGCTGATCACAATCCAAACATTAAACTCTAGTTGTGCTGTTCTCTATGAAATTCAACCTTAGGTCACTTGTGACACGCGTATATCTAGATCAGCCAGCGTGTTCCCGCATCTTGATCGCTATCTGCACTGTTCGCCAATACGTCAAAGAGCGATTTAAGAAACTTCTGACAGAATTACCCATCACGTGTTATAATTACGCTAAGGTTGGTTTTCGCAGAGCATCACCAATTTGGTAATCTGCGCATCCATTTTACTTGATCAGAATATATAATGTTTTGTCATAAGCCTTTTTGAAAGCTTCCTTGGTTGATTTGCTGAAAACTGTTGATCCAGATCTATGATACTGCGGTGATGTGTAGAATGCAACGAATCTATACCTTTATCGAGTTCCGATTGCGTAACCCTTTCCCACATACATCAAAGATATAGCAGTTTACTTTGACAACAGCTAAGGAAAAATGTGGACAATTTCTATAAATATAATAGTTTTATTTAAAAGAGTTGAAAACATCGAGACTGATTGGTAGGGGTTTTACGCCGCTTTCAACATTTATTCAATCATATCACGCGCGATGACCAGTGCTTCTACTCTTGTGTTTCCAGGCTTGTCATACCAGTTCTCAAAACAACAAACTTTCTAAACAACTGGCTACTTTTCCACATTAACTCTTAGCCTATTGGTCGAAAACAAAAGACGCTTGTCGCAGTGATATTTGTCAAAAGTCAGAAAGAATGTTAGCCGAGGTGGGGTTCGAAATCAAAGCCCCAGTAATGACAGTCTGCGTTGCTACCGACTGAGTTACTCGGGCTCGGCTGAAAACAATGAGACATTGTTTCGTTTTGCCATAATGTTCTTACACGTTTTCTGCTGTAAATGGGTCAAAATGCGACTGCATGTGGGAAATGATTAAAAACCCAGCCTTCCACCCGGCTAGTCGGAAATTGTCTCAGTTGGACATATAGCTTTGAAATGAAATTGCAAATAAGCAAAGCATCCAATAATAACATTGTGAAATAAATGTTGAACGTTCTTAAGGTGGAATTGTGAGTGGGAATAACAAGAGACAAGAAGTTGAGTACTATGTTTGCAGTAAAGTCTTGTTGTAAAGGTGACAAAATACGCCAACGCATTACAGTCGCATTAGTTCAGAACGAACTATTTCCTAGAGTACCATTAGTGGTGGTCTTGTTTGTTCATGTGTCCAAGATAGAACAACCAACAGTGTTGACTCTGCGTTAAATATCGACCCGGATCAGCCTAAGCATGTTGAGCAGGCTAATCCGGTCAGACACTTTTCGCCTCCTGTGGATTTTCTGTTTCGGGAATCATTACTCTATACCTGTATCCCCCTGAGACGGAATGTGACGGTACATCACGCAGAGTCCATAATGTTGGTTTGTTCATGGAACGACTCATGTACTTGTAATATTTGTCAATATAAAAGTGTTTTGACAACAGAAGGGTAATCCACAAGTTTGGCGTTTCACAATATTGTTTACATATTTTCTGGCTACTCCTCTCTAGTATCATTCGTTCGTGCAAGTGCCTGTAAAATGATTGTTTCTTTATTTCAATGTAAATCAACAACCCATTTTGTCAGTTGACACACTTTCCTAATTGTTTACAAGTAGAAAACCCTATGCCAATACTTCCTAAGGTTAAAATAATTTCAAAAAAATGGGGTCATGTATTATATTAAAAAAGAGGCAAAATACTCAACAATTTAGCCAACCTGTGGACATAAACATCTTTGAAATGGCTCATGTGAAAATTTAACACGTATTCTACCTATTAGAGATGAATACTCACATGAGTCAACTCTCCAGGCAATCAGTTTCATAATTCTGCAAGCAGAGTCTGTCTCGTTGTGCAATCCAGAAGACCTCCGTCTTTAGGGACGACGCAAACGCGGCCTTTCATTTAATGGCATTATACTCAACAATGTTAACAAACCTGTGTACATAAAACATATTTGACCGGGGCCCAGATGGTAATTTAGCCCGAATTTTGTCATGTTTAATGGCTGCCAGCCCACATGAGTCACCGGTCCTCTCCAGTCAAAAAGCTGTTTCATCATTGTTCAATCCGTTTAAATGTTTCCAGCCCAGCAAATGACCCCATAAGGCTTCCATCGTTGCAGACGATACAGGTTGACATTTCATTTGTTTGACGAGTTACGTGTTTATATGCCCGGTTAAAGGGAAATCCGTCTATGTATTTTTCATAATTATAACTTGTTAGTTTACTTTAAACGGATGTATTTTACATCATTTTAGTAGCAAGCTTTCGGCTAAACACGGTATTCGAACATATGACATTTAGAACGAAAGACCTACGCGCAACCACTGCTCCACTGTCTTCCACACACAAGTTGTTGACGACCCGACGTTAGGTAGATGACGTAAATAACGTCACTGACGTAATAAACGTAAGGTCACGTGCATTCTTTTACCTAGCAACCTCAATCACAGTGACTGACAGCACGAATTCTTAGCGCGCGAATTTAAATCATATATATACTTGAATATTTAAATTAATATGACGAAAAAAGAAAATAAGGAAGATCGCGGGGGATGCTTTGCGTGGTTGATCCGTCTTAAAATGGCTGTTAACGAGAGGGTAAGTAAAACGATGTCTTTTAAGATCAGATAGTTTATCAAATATCATGCTACAAAAATAAGCATCTGAAAAAGCTAAACAAAAACCAATAGCATGTCATTGTCATTTGCGACCAGTTTAGTTCCGGATCAACCTGTACATCCACGCAGTCTGATCTGGATCTATTTTGCTCGCTAATAATATGCAGTAGTCTCTGAAATAAATCACATATTTAGTTCACATATTAGCCGTCCCAGGAGAAAACCAACAGTGTGGACTCTGCGTAAAGTATCGACCCGGATCAGCCTAAGCATGCCGCGCAGGCTAACCCGGACAGACACGTTTCGCCTCCTGTGGATTTTCTGATTCAGGAATCATTTCTCTTGACATTTATCTCCCAGAGTCGGAATGTGTCGGCCCGGATCTGATCTGGGTCGATACGTTACGCAGAGGCCATAATGTTGGTTTTCTCGTGGGACGGCTCATCTTAGTAGGAATGTTCAATTTGATCGTTTTCTACACTTGTCCAAAATAATCTTAGAATGGTTTTCGTAGAGCAATGCTGATTCATACATTTTAAAGTGATTCCACTAGCCTACCTGTTTAGACATTAGACATTGTCGAATTTAGTTAGCTCATTGACAAAATTGTGTTTTCTCATGTAAAAAGGAATCATTTGTTATAGAAATACTTAAGGTTATGTGCAGGCATATGCATTTGTTTACTTTATTTTAGTACTAATATGTTTCTTCAAATTGCGATGATCTTGTTTATCACTTGAATGGAAATACCTTGTTCTAGAAACCCTATGCATGTAGTTGATCTGTCTTCTTACCCCATGTTAATTTTGAATGTGAGCGACAGTGATATTATATCGTATAACAAGGCAATACAGAAAGTGTTTATTGTAATATCAGATCTCCGGCGCACAAAGCATATGCATTTCAAACTAATGAATGTTTGGCAGAAATGTACAATACAGACAGTACTGAGGGCAGTTCTTAATACAAACAATTACATACAACAAGACACCAACAAGTTAAAAAGATATATTTTGAATTAGAGACAGCTTACTGTTAAAGAAATATCTTTTAAATTTAAGATAGCTCAAAGTTAAAGAGATATATTCTGAATTACCGATACATCAAATTTAAAAAGATATTTTCTGAATTAGAAATATCTCAAAGTCAAATAGATATCTCTCTAAATTAGAGATGACTCAAAGTTAAAGAGGCATCTTCTGAATAAGCGATAGCTCAAAATCCAAGAGATTATATCGGTAAATTAGAGATAACTAAAATAAAAGAAGCATCTTCTAAATTAGTAATAGCTCAAAGTTAAAGAGAGTTAATGAGATATTTTCTAAATAAGAGAAAACTCAATATTAAGGAGGAATTTATTGAGTAAGAGAAAAGTCAATGTTTAAGAAGTATGTCTATAAATTAGAGATAACTCAACGTTATAGGGGCATCGAATTATAAGAGATCTAAATTAAAGAGATATCTCACTTAAATAGAGATAACTCAGAGTTAAAGACACATCTTCTGAATTAGAAACTGCTCAAAGTTAAAGAGATATCTCTCTTACTTATAGACAGCTCAACGTTCAATATATATATCTCTAGATTAGAGAGACATCTTTTAAACGAACATTAGTAAAACGGTTTGCTATAATTATTTTTATGCGTTAGTAAATTAATGTATACATAGCAATAACATTTACAACTGTATACAATATATAAACATTGTTCGATCTCGATTGTTCATTTCCAGTGGGCAAAATCGTTGAATGTCTTCAGGCGCAAACACAGCAAACAAGTAAGGGCCGACGATTTGTTGAACGAAACGGGAGCTCCAGATTTAGTTATATCTAAGGTACCAGTTAGCCCAAAACCACATGTTGTAGTATCCAGAGCACACTTAACATATGGGTTAATGAAAGGTTTGTCTCGTTTAATATAATTCTCTGAAGTTGTTAGAACTTGATATTTGATAACATTTATTTAGAAAACATTTAGAGTATGTCTGCAGCAAACAACATTACAATTTCCCCAAGTCAACAAATATGTAGCCGGTGATTTTGAAAGGTATAGACATATCAAAGTTTAATTTTGAATAGAAGAATTGGAAGCATTGTTGAAGTAGTACGGTACATATTATCATATAAAGCGGCAGCGGACTTGATACATCTCAATATCTCCCAACAAACGAACCAAGCTGATGTATTTATGCTATCTAAGTTGGTTCGCCGATGCATGCAAGTAGTAGAGTACATGTTATCACTTATACCTACGATGAACACGATATATTTCATATCTATTTCATGAGATTGGGTAAAACGCAATATATCCCGATAAACGTACCAATCTCATGTATTAACCCTAGTAGTATATGTGGCTCCCATGTGCCTGATGTACACACCAAACCGGACACTGGTGTTGTCGACGATAAGCCTGCAAGTAATACAGTACAAATTATCACTTATAGCTACAGTGAACCGGCCGATATATCTCATTATGTCCCGACACACGAACTGATCTCATGTATTTATCCTATTTAAGATGATTCGACGGTGCATGCAAGTTGTACAGCATATTCTATCACTTATACATACATCGAACCCGATACATCTCAATACCTTCAAACAAACAAACCAATCTCATGCATGTATCCTATTATAGGTAGTAACCCGGTGTCTGATATACGGTCCAAACCGGATACTGATGTTGTCGACGATACGCCTACAAGAAGTACAACACAGGTTATTGCTAATACGAACGGTGAACCTGATACAGAACAGGGTAAGTATCTATACATGTATGTTTAGTCAGGAATATTTGCTTTGTCTGCAAGATGTCCCGCCGCTTTCAACAATATATCAGTTATTTTATGGCGTTTCTTCGATAAACTACCAGTACTATCGGTATGATTTATCCTGAAATCAATGCATCCGTCGTAATGCCATCCCTGAAACCATGAGCGACAAGGAGGAAAGCCATTACTATAGTTTTTCTTTATAAGTCTTTGATATGAATCGACCCGAGATCGAACACTGATCCCCCGCTCCCTAGGCGAACGCTCTAATTGCTACAATTCGGAGACTGCATGTCATGAAGTTGATTATAAGCGACAGCAGGTGATTAATTGAGTGGGCTGAAGGGTTCTTGTTTCATACTGCGTACACTGAAGACTCTTGCGAGATAGTACATTTGCAACGTCTCACCAGATCCTTCACTATTCGCTTTAAGATGTATCTTCTAATAAAGAATTAAATGTTGTTTTCACCAAAATGCATCAGTATTCTCATGATTAACTTGGATTAAGTTGGACGATAAAAACCGGCCAGTTAGCTCAATATTTACTAGATTGGTCGACTTTCAAAGACTTATACTTTAAATGTCGTTGAATACATTCGATATATCTAGCTTTTTTAATACAACTGTACGGTCGCTGCTTGCGTAGTTCAACGGTCCTTAAACGTGTTTGATTGGTTGAAAGTGGCCGCTCTAGACCCAATAAGAACAACGTTTATACGTACTGTATGTTATTAGTAATGCCAAGATGGAGATGAAAACACTGGAAGATAAAACCAGTTTAATACAGGAAGACATGTCAATGACTTTAAGTGTACTAAGTGGTATGTTAATAATTTGAGCCCTGTCAGGCGATACATGTTCTTTGGGGCCACACACAGAGATATACAGAAATGTAAGATTGGAATCGGTTGAGCTAGAATTCTGTCTGTTCGACGTTTCACCTTTGTCTCCATTGAATGCATGCAGACAATGCATATAATGAAGGGTCTGGTCCGAGTGTGCCTATGCACAGGTTCACAAGAGTGTACTGTTTGCAATCAGAGAAATACCCATTTTAACCTGACTATAGACATTTGAATAAAGTTTCAAAGTTGAAATATATATATTTTTGACTCAGCGCATGCATTCATTATGATATAAAAATTCCCTATTAGTACAACATTATAAGAGTTTCCAAATGTATTTTCTGATACCTTAGGTATCTCTAAACATGATGATCAGGATATTACTTGTCGAAAGACTAATGTTTTCAAATAAAAATGACACAGAAAAGAGGTCATTAACTAGTAACCTTAGTTTGCAGCAAATACATCAAAAGTTGTCAGTATTGGAGAAAATGTTAAACAAAATCACGTTGAACCATTGACTTGCTTTAATCAACGTTAAGCAGCATTTTCCTCTCCTGCAAACGCGAATTAAAACACGTTTTAGAGGAAAATATAGACCAGGATCAGCATGTACATTACTGCAGTCCATTTATGAGTAACATTGTTATTTAGTGTATCCGTTTATTGCGAAGAGTGCTCCTTCTATATGTACGAACTTGTTAACTATCGATAAAACTAGTCCCATGAATGCAGTAGGACACGAATTTACCTCTTTAGCGTAGTTAAAATGATGATTCACATTCTGACTTTTGTTTCAGACATAGCCTCGGCCGTCATTAATGACTCTTTGACCAACATAGAAGAGGACATGGGAACCAAACACGTGATAGACGAAACCGTCGTTAATGACTCTTTGACCAACATAGTAGAGGACATGGGAACCAAACAAGTGATAGACGAAACCGTCGTTAATGACTCTTTGACCAACATAGTAGAGGACATGGGAACCAAACAAGTGATAGACGAAACTCCATCCGTATCATCTGGCGAAATCAGTGGTATGTGTCACGTGTTTATAATTGGAACCTTTATTAAGATGGTGCTTAAATCATCAATATATATGTCTTTCCAGGAGTTGAATATGGTGGTTCATTCATCAGTTAGATAGTAAGATAGATTCGACACAGACCTTTATGTGATCCCGTTACAATAAAACTAAAGTTTTCCAGAAAAATAGTCCAACTAGTTTATCTACACTATCCCATTATATCATACCATTGATTTATTTCAGTGCTCGCGGAAGCAGCCGTTATGCCTATCATCAATGAGTACCATAATGAGAATCATTCAGCCAGATGCCGACCAAGGACAGTCACAGAGTTGTTAGGTAAATACCCACACGGAAACTAAAGAGTCAAATGTATACAGTCTCTCACAAGTCGTGTTTGTCCGCTGACCTATGAAGTAGACCTACATATACATACGACTGGTGTTTTTTGTCTGTGGCGAAAACGGATATAATGGTCTAACTACTGATAATGACAACGAACTAGTCCGATCCACGTAAACCATTTCATCATCATGATTATCATCATCAATGTCATTAACATCATCATTTCAATATAAACATCACTAGAATAGTCATGCAAGCATCAGCATCAACATAACATTATCATCGTGTCATCATATTCATCATCATCATCATCATCATCATCATCATCATCATCATCATTATTATTGTTGTTGTTGTTGTTGTTGTTGTTGTTATTATTATTATTATTATTATTATTATTATTATTATTATTATTATTATTATATTTCAGAACATCTTAACATCGACACAAGCATTGGCCTCGTAAATGACGGAGAAGAACGCCTTCCTTCCATCGTAAGTTTCAAATCCATGTCCATAAAAATTAAAATATACATGTTAAAAATGTAATATCAGCCTTATCGTATCTTTCTCTAACGTAGAAAAATATCAACCCACACGCTCATGATGTTTGATCATATTGTACAATGGATGTCAGAATTAGCTTGGCAAATCTGTAGCAGACGACTTTGAAAATATATCGACAAAAATATGGAAATTCACTATAAAAGTATAACTGATTATATTTATTGAATAGAGTAGACAGCAGTGTGACAAAGGGAGAAGTTGCATTCGGAGCGTATGCAGTAGACGAATTTTGATAACATTCTTGCAAAACGAAAATTGTTCATGATGCGTATGGTCAAAGGGAAGTAAATCTGATCGGCTTGCCGGGCAGACAATTTTGTCCAGGGAATTTCAGAGGAATGTGTAAGACTGAAGTTGTCACCCATTGGACAATAATGATTTTGCTGAAAGTTGAATTCTTTTTTTGAAAACTATATTATCCCGTGAGTGATTTGTAACCAAACCCTGGTTTGCTTTTGACTGTATTGACACATTCAGAGTGATTTTTAGAACAACCTGTATTTTCTGAAATTTAAAGTGAAATTCAGTGCGGGATAAGGGTGACCTATCATTTGACGTCATAGCTAAAAGATATAAGAAAGGACTTTGATCTAATACAGGTTTGTGGCTTCATTGAGATGTTGGGAAAGAACCATAACCCATAATGCTACAGTGGTCGCCTATGTAAACTTAATTGCTTCCCTTTGACCATACGTGTACTTCTCTTTTCAGATGTTCACCATTGATCACACACATTTGGCAGAATTTATTTATATTATGTCATTATTATTATTATTTTATCATTGATTGCTTTGATGATTGTTCTATTTCTATTTTATGTTTAAAAAAAAAAATGTAAAAACTAAAATAAAAATGTTTCTTAAGATTAGTTTTGCCTTTGTTATAATATAACTACAACATGTTGTTGTTGTTTATTTCAATATTTATTCACAAAGAAAACAGGTCAGTTTATTACAATTAAAGTGACGTTCGGACATAGCAAAAACAGTTAGATCATCTAGACATTGAAACAATTAAGAACTAGATCAGCCTGTGCTTCAGTGCACTTAATCAGAACATTCGCTGATCACAATCCAAACATTAAACTCTAGTTGTGCTGTTCTCTATGAAATTCAACCTTAGGTCACTTGTGACACGCGTATATCTAGATCAGCCAGCGTGTTCCCGCATCTTGATCGCTATCTGCACTGTTCGCCAATACGTCAAAGAGCGATTTAAGAAACTTCTGACAGAATTACCCATCACGTGTTATAATTACGCTAAGGTTGGTTTTCGCAGAGCATCACCAATTTGGTAATCTGCGCATCCATTTTACTTGATCAGAATATATAATGTTTTGTCATAAGCCTTTTTGAAAGCTTCCTTGGTTGATTTGCTGAAAACTGTTGATCCAGATCTATGATACTGCGGTGATGTGTAGAATGCAACGAATCTATACCTTTATCGAGTTCCGATTGCGTAACCCTTTCCCACATACATCAAAGATATAGCAGTTTACTTTGACAACAGCTAAGGAAAAATGTGGACAATTTCTATAAATATAATAGTTTTATTTAAAAGAGTTGAAAACATCGAGACTGATTGGTAGGGGTTTTACGCCGCTTTCAACATTTATTCAATCATATCACGCGCGATGACCAGTGCTTCTACTCTTGTGTTTCCAGGCTTGTCATACCAGTTCTCAAAACAACAAACTTTCTAAACAACTGGCTACTTTTCCACATTAACTCTTAGCCTATTGGTCGAAAACAAAAGACGCTTGTCGCAGTGATATTTGTCAAAAGTCAGAAAGAATGTTAGCCGAGGTGGGGTTCGAAATCAAAGCCCCAGTAATGACAGTCTGCGTTGCTACCGACTGAGTTACTCGGGCTCGGCTGAAAACAATGAGACATTGTTTCGTTTTGCCATAATGTTCTTACACGTTTTCTGCTGTAAATGGGTCAAAATGCGACTGCATGTGGGAAATGATTAAAAACCCAGCCTTCCACCCGGCTAGTCGGAAATTGTCTCAGTTGGACATATAGCTTTGAAATGAAATTGCAAATAAGCAAAGCATCCAATAATAACATTGTGAAATAAATGTTGAACGTTCTTAAGGTGGAATTGTGAGTGGGAATAACAAGAGACAAGAAGTTGAGTACTATGTTTGCAGTAAAGTCTTGTTGTAAAGGTGACAAAATACGCCAACGCATTACAGTCGCATTAGTTCAGAACGAACTATTTCCTAGAGTACCATTAGTGGTGGTCTTGTTTGTTCATGTGTCCAAGATAGAACAACCAACAGTGTTGACTCTGCGTTAAATATCGACCCGGATCAGCCTAAGCATGTTGAGCAGGCTAATCCGGTCAGACACTTTTCGCCTCCTGTGGATTTTCTGTTTCGGGAATCATTACTCTATACCTGTATCCCCCTGAGACGGAATGTGACGGTACATCACGCAGAGTCCATAATGTTGGTTTGTTCATGGAACGACTCATGTACTTGTAATATTTGTCAATATAAAAGTGTTTTGACAACAGAAGGGTAATCCACAAGTTTGGCGTTTCACAATATTGTTTACATATTTTCTGGCTACTCCTCTCTAGTATCATTCGTTCGTGCAAGTGCCTGTAAAATGATTGTTTCTTTATTTCAATGTAAATCAACAACCCATTTTGTCAGTTGACACACTTTCCTAATTGTTTACAAGTAGAAAACCCTATGCCAATACTTCCTAAGGTTAAAATAATTTCAAAAAAATGGGGTCATGTATTATATTAAAAAAGAGGCAAAATACTCAACAATTTAGCCAACCTGTGGACATAAACATCTTTGAAATGGCTCATGTGAAAATTTAACACGTATTCTACCTATTAGAGATGAATACTCACATGAGTCAACTCTCCAGGCAATCAGTTTCATAATTCTGCAAGCAGAGTCTGTCTCGTTGTGCAATCCAGAAGACCTCCGTCTTTAGGGACGACGCAAACGCGGCCTTTCATTTAATGGCATTATACTCAACAATGTTAACAAACCTGTGTACATAAAACATATTTGACCGGGGCCCAGATGGTAATTTAGCCCGAATTTTGTCATGTTTAATGGCTGCCAGCCCACATGAGTCACCGGTCCTCTCCAGTCAAAAAGCTGTTTCATCATTGTTCAATCCGTTTAAATGTTTCCAGCCCAGCAAATGACCCCATAAGGCTTCCATCGTTGCAGACGATACAGGTTGACATTTCATTTGTTTGACGAGTTACGTGTTTATATGCCAGGTTAAAGGGAAATCCGTCTATGTATTTTTCATAATTATAACTTGTTAGTTTACTTTAAACGGATGTATTTTACATCATTTTAGTAGCAAGCTTTCGGCTAAACACGGTATTAGAACATATGACATTTAGAACGAAAGACCTACGCGCAACCACTGCTCCACTGTCTTCCACACACAAGTTGTTGACGACCCGACGTTAGGTAGATGACGTAAATAACGTCACTGACGTAATAAACGTAAGGTCACGTGCATTCTTTTACCTAGCAACCTCAATCACAGTGACTGACAGCACGAATTCTTAGCGCGCGAATTTAAATCATATATATACTTGAATATTTAAATTAATATGACGAAAAAAGAAAATAAGGAAGATCGCGGGGGATGCTTTGCGTGGTTGATCCGTCTTAAAATGGCTGTTAACGAGAGGGTAAGTAAAACGATGTCTTTTAAGATCAGATAGTTTATCAAATATCATGCTACAAAAATAAGCATCTG
>JASEVX010000888.1:0-37005 GCA_031761405.1 Serripes groenlandicus
AAAAAGCACAGATTGATAGAGATTCCAATATTGCCAGAGCTCTGGCATAAAATGAACAGATTAGCTGTTCTATTGACATTAAACAACAGCAATTTTTCCTTTTCCCACAATGTTTTCCGATCTTTTTATAAAGTAAATGTCAAATGTTCTAAATAATACAATTGAGAAATAGCCCGGACATGAATGGTCCTATATCATACTTTATTTGTTAATGAAACCAGAAATGGTTCTTTGTTTGTCAGAGCACAGCTCTAGCTGACCAACAAATTGATTGATTGGGGTTTAACGCCGTTTTTAACAATTTTTCAGTCACATCACGGCGGCCAGTTAACCTACTCATGTGTTTCCTGGTTTTTCTCACACCAGTACTCCACACAACAGTCATCCCAAGCAATGACCAACAAAGTAGGTCTAGTAAACAAAAGTGTAAGTTTTGACGACACTTTTTGTTAATTGGATTCGATTACCTGTTGTTTAACCGTTCCCGACAATATGGCAAATTAGTGTGACTGTTGGCCGCATCTTAAAGGAGAACGCTTGATGGGGGCACTATAAAGCGCAAAATTGGTTATGGGAAAATTAATCTGGCCGTCTAAGTATTTTGACCGCACTACGCAAGTGACCACTATTTTGACTGTACCTCACATTCTGGACACACCCAATCATGGGGCAGTTCTCCGGCCAGCTCCAGACATTTGGTGTGATAGACTCGTGGACACAGTTCACAACACACCACCGTCCCCTCCTTGTGACACAACCAGCAGTAATAGTCATTTCTGTTATCCTACAAATTATTGTAACATAAGTCAACCCTTTCCCACATATACACCAATTCTGATGCTTGTACAGCAGACGACTTTTGAAGACATTGTGAAAAAAGAAGAAATTGCTCATGATGAGCAATTTCTCCTTTTGCCAACATGTTTTCAACTTCATTTAAAAATTAAACTATTAAACTGATATTTCCCATTTTTGCTGATATGATTTCAAAGGGGGGATAATAAGTTTAAGTGATTACATTCTTGATCCAATCTTTAGAAATGAAAGGTGAAACACTGAATCAAGTTGAAACAGCAATTTCTCCACAATGTTCTCAAAAGTCTTCTGCTCCAAGTGCAGGTGGATAAGTATGATTTACACTGCCGGATACCAAAACCTTTTCCCACAATATCTGTTCTACTTTAGGAGCAATTTCTTCTTCTCACAAAATACTTTCGATAGACAACAGGCAAGTAATTCCTAATCACTTGGTCAAGGCAGGCATCACATAGCATGAAACAAAGATAGACAACAGGCAAGTAATTCCTAATCACTTGGCCACAGCAGGAATCAAAAATTGTGTAATACATGAAGTTTAAAACATTGTGGCAAAAGGAGAATACCCTTATCATGTACCCTTGAAAAAGCCAAATGGCGATGGTATTGAATGTAAAAAGACACCATGTCTCTCTTGATTTATAACTGTTTCCCACATGCAACAAATCTGCAGCCGACACCTGAAAACATCTAGGCCAAAATGCGTCCATATGTGGTCACAGGTTGGCATCTTAACCCTTTCCCTCATATAGATGCTTTCTGACGCCTCTGCAGCAGACGGCGTTTTGAAAACATAGTGACAAAAGAAGAAATTGCACAAAACGTGCAATTTCTTCTTTTGCCACAATGTTTTCCACTTTTTGTCATAGGTTATCCATTCAATTATGGAGATTTTCTATGTTTTGACAAAATACGTTCAAAGTCGTCTGCTGCAGAATTGTCGCATGAGGGAAAGGGTTAAGAAATGGATTAAATTTCGCTCAATAGGAGGGATATAGAGAACATGTTAAATTAATAAACAAACTTCTATATGATATATAACGCATCGATTCGTTATAAGTTACTATGTTTGCTTATTATCAAATTGTTATTACACAATATTTAAATTTTAACCCTTACCCTAAAATAGACACTTTCTGACGCCACTGCAGCAGACGGCTTTTTGAAAACATATTGACAAAAGAAGAAATTGCTCAAAACGAGCAATTTCTCGTTTTGCCACAAGGTTTTCTACTTTTAGTCAAAGGTTATCCATTCAATTATAGAGATTTTCTATTTTTTGACAACATATGTTCAAATTCATCCGCTGCAGAATTGTCGTATGAGGGAAAGGGTTAATAGGCTATTGTATCACTAATGATCCATAATAACATTATTGTGTTCACATTTATGTTGCTATATCATATTTGCTATCGATTTAATCGCTAAATGACATGCCTTCGGTTTGCCGCTAAATGACAAACAGTCATTAACAGCCATGATGTTGACGTCATTCCCTCTTTATATTGTTTATTGTATCTACTGATAAAGGCCTATCGCCGAAATGATTAGTAAAAGTATAATATAAACAACACTTATTTGTGTGATAACATATTTTATATCAATGATATGACTAGAAACTATATCAAACTAACCTCTCCGCTTCCATCATTCCTCCCAATCTTGCGTTTTTTCGGTGGAGGATGGTCCGTCATCATAGAATCTCCTGAACCAGAAGAAGAGTTCCTCTTTTTTAACAAAGTTACGGGAGGTCTTGTAGTGTCTAGGTATTAAGAAAAAGATAAAGTACATTGTAGGCAGGTGCCTACACATTGTTTCTCAAATGCCCCAAAATGCAGCTGCGGCGATAAGACATCTGCGTAATGTATCGACCAGATCAGCCTATAATTGAATGGATAACCTTTGACTAAAAGTGGAAAACATTGTGGCAGAAGGAGAAATTGCACGTTTTGTGCAATTTCTTCTTTTGTCATTATGTTTTCAAAAAGCCGTCTGCTGCAGAGGCATCAGAAACGCGCAGACTGATCCAGCCGACACATTCTGTCTTAGGGGGATAGATGAATAGAGTAGTTATTCCTGAAACAGAAAATCCACAGGACGCGAAAAGTGTCTATCCGGGTAAGCCTGTGTGGGATGCTTAGGTTGATAAGGGTCGATACTTTACGCAGAATCCACCATGTTTTCTCACGAGACGGCCTACATATTGATTATTGCAAAGCTACACCCCTGACAGTGTATGACTGTTTGGAGTTTAACGCTGTTTCCATCCCTGTTTCAGTTAGCGTGACCAGTTCCACTAACATGCTTTACCTCGCTTTCTGTCACCAGCGCTACACAAAATATCCTTCCATGACAACGGACTACCTTCACCTACAACCTGTAGACGATTTGTCCATTAACCCTTTCCCTCATACGACAATTCTGCAGCAGACGACTTTGAACGTATTTTGTCAAGACATAGAAAATCTCCATAATTGAATGGATAACCTATGACGAAAAGTGAAAAAAACATTGTGGCAAAAGGAGAAATTGCACGTTTTGTGCAATTTCTTCTTTTGTCACTATGTTTTCAAAAAGCCGTCTGCTGCAGAGGCGTCAGAAAGCGTCTATATGAGGGAAAGGGTTAAAAACCTCTATAACGACCAATGGTAGCCTCTTCAGTATAATCTCCAGTCTTGTGAGCAAAATGCAATTAAAATTAACGACATTGTCCTTTTCAAAGACGGGGAAGGGGCTCGTAATCACCGGCCTTTTGGTAGAGGGAACAAGATCTTTCCTAGTGCTGATGGCAATATTCGCAAGGTGGAAGTCTGTTTTGTGAAGGAAAACAAGCAAGTCCTTCTAGTGGGGCTTGTCTTGCGTGTTAGAAGTTAAGGAAGTCAAATTATAACTGAGATTTTGATTGGATATTGGTATAATTGGTATAATTACAGCTGTGACAGTGAATATTATTAGGTTTTTGACTTTGTATTGTAATGTTTTGATTTCATACTTTAAGATGAGTACTGTATACTTGAACACAATGTCATTTTTTGCACAGAATGTGTTTAACCCTTTCCCTCATATAGACGCTTTCTGACGCCTCTGCAGCAGGCGGCTTTTTGAAAACATAGTGACAAAAGAAGAAATTGCACAAAACGTGCAATTTCTCCTTTTACCACTTTTTGTCATAGGTTATCCATTCAATTATGGAGATTTTCTATGTTTTGACAAAATACGTTCAAAGTCGGCTGCTGCAAAATTGTTGTATGAGGGAAAGGGTTAAGAAGTAAGTGTTTTGCTAAATAATGTTCTAGTATAAAGCTAAGCTAGGACACCAATCGTAGTGTTGGAAGGTTTTTTTACAGTCCTTATAAGTGGATTTTATATTATGTTTCCAACATATTTCTTTTGAAGTAAAGGCTTAATATGTTATTCTTCAGAGTTAAATGTTCTTTGCAATATTTCAAAGCAAAATGTTCTTTGTAATATTTCAAAGTAAAATGTTCTTTGTAATATTTCAAAGCAAAATGTTCATTGTAATATTTCAAAGTAAAAAGTTCATCGTAATATTTCAAAGTAACTGTTTTGCACTCAACATTTAAAACTTTGTTGTATTATATATATTCATTGTTCAGTAATAGTGTTATCAAAAGGAAATTGATGACAGGTGGGGAGTGTCTGTGAAAACCAACCTTAACGTAAACAAGACATAAAATCTCCTACTTAAATTTTGTCTGTGAAAACCAACTTAAAAGAAAACAAGACATAAAATCTCCTACTTAAATACTGTCTGTGAAAACTAACCTAAAAAAAAACCAAGAGCACCACGTACGGCACAGACGCTCGACTGATAGGGAGAAAACAGAAAAAAGCTGAGCTGAACAAAACATCCTAATCAGACGACCACGCCGCCGCCACCAACAAAAAACCTTAACCGGATGACCACGCCGCAGACGCATGACAATAGCTCTCGTGTTTTCAAAAGTCGAGCTAAAAAGACATAAAATCTCCTACTTAAATATTGCATGTGAAAACCAACCTAATTGTAAACAAGACATAAAATCTCCTACTTAAATATTGCCTGTAGAACCAACCTAATTGTAAACAAGACATAAAATCTTCTACTTAAATATTGCCTGTGAAAACCAACCTAATTGTAAACAAGACATAAAATCTTCTACTTAAATATTGCCTGTGAAAACCAACCTAATTGTAAACAAGACATAAAATCTTCTACTTAAATATTGCCTGTGAAAACCAACCTAATTGTAAACAAGACATAAAATCTTCTACTTAAATATTGCCTGTGAAAACCATCCTAATTGTAAACAAGACATAAAATCTCCTACTTAAATATTGCCTGTGAAAACCAACCTAATTGTAAACAAGACATAAAATTTCCTACTTAAATATTGCCTGTGAAAACCAACCTAATTGTAAACAAGACATAAAATCTCCTACTTAAATATTGCCTGTGAAAACCAACCTAATTGTAAACAAGACATAAAATCTCCTACTTAAATATTGCCTGTGAAAACCAACCTAATTGTAAACAAGACATATCGGGAAATAGATCTCCCCATGTTTCCATGATAAAGGACCGATTTAGACACTGCCTTATAGAAGGTTCTTGAAACTAATCAGCAAACCGAACTTCATCATGATCCCTGTGTAAACAAACCAGTACTAGGCTGAGAAATGTGTCTTGACCAAGGGCACTCCACCATCATGCCTGGGTAAACAAAGCAGTACTAGGCTGAAAAATGTGTCTAGCCCAAGGGCACTCCACCATGATGCCTGGGTAAACAAACCAGTACAAGGCTGAGAAATGTGTCTTGCCCAAGGGCACTCCACCATGATGCCTGGGTAAACAAACCAGTACTAGGCTGAGAAATGTCTTGCCCTAGGGCACTCCAGCATGACGCCTGGGTAAACAAACCAGTACTAGGCTGAGAAATGTGTCTTGCCCAAGGGCACTCCACAATGATGCCTGAGTAAACAAACCAGTACGAGGCTGAGAAATGTGTCTTGCTCAAGGGCACCCCACCATGACGCCTGGGTAAACAAACCAGTACTATGCTGATAAATGCCAAGGGCACTCCACCATGACGCCTGAGTAAACAAACCAGTACTAGGCTGAGAAATGTGTCTTGCCCAAGGGCACTCCACCATGGCGCCTGGGTAAACAAACCAGTACTAGGGTTAGAAATGTCTTGCCCAAGGGCACTCTACCATGACCACCACAAGCAAGGATAAAACACTGGACATCCTGTTCCGAATCCCCAACACTAACCACTTAAACATGGTAGACTCATTTCACGTACCTTTCTCAATCTGCTTCATTATATGTTCTTGTTCCGCTCGCTCTTTCGCCGTTGATATGGTCGTTGTCCCGTTCATGTGGATACTGCCAGTGGAAAGGCGAGTACGAATCCCAGGACTCTTGGATTTGCTATCTACAGGTTTGGTTCCTTGTGGTTTTGTATCCATGGAAACTGCAGGTAAACTTTTCCTGTTCTCTGCCCAGTCATCTGGACCATTGGTGTATTTGGAACTGACTGAAAAAACTGCAAACCATGGTACCAAGATTACAGTAACTGTTATACAGAGATTATAGCATTGCAGGACAAAGGAGAAATTGCTTGTGGTGATAAGCTATCTCCATTTTCATCAAGTTATTAACTAATTACTTTATTAACCCTTTTCCACATACAATAAATCTGCAGCAGAAGTTTTCAACTCAAGTCAATAATTCTTATTGATAGGAGATTTTCCAAATGTTTGCCTGTTTCAAACTTGTTTCCTGCACTTATTTTGAATATGGAAAAGGATTAACCCTTTCCCTCATACAACAATTCTGCAGCAGATGACTTTGAACGTATTTTGACAAAACATAGAAAATCTCCATAATTGAATGGATAACCTATGACAAAAAGTGGAAAACATGGTGGCAAAAAGAGAAATTGCACGTTTTGTGCAATTTCTTCTTTTGTCACTATGTTTTCAAAAAGCCGTCTGCTGCAGAGGCGTCAGAAAGCGTCTATATGAGGGAAAGGGTTTACTAACCAAACACTATGTTGTCGGTAAAAGAGACACAAGAGGGCCATGATGGCCCTGGAATCGCTCACCTGATTTTTTTTTTCACTTTAGCTATATAAGCCCCGCCCCCTGGCGGCCATAGTTTCAGATCAATCAACTTGGCCTAGGAACATTTCTACAAAATTATTTGAAAATCGGCCTGACACTTTTGGAGGAGAAGATTTTTTAAGTTTTCACTATAGCCATATAATGCAAAATAGCCCTGCCCACTGGCGGCCATGTTTTTTGACCAATCAACATGGCTTGAAGGAATCTGAAAGTGAGTCACTTAAGGAACATTTCTACAAAATTATTTGAAAATCGGCCTGACACTTTCGGAGAAGAAGATTTTTTAAGTTTTCACTATAGCCATATAAGGCAAAATAGCCCCGCCTATCTGGCGGCAAATGTTTTTCGACCAATCAACTTGGCTTGAAGGAATCTGATAGAGGGTCATTTAAGGAACATTTCTACAAAATTATTTGAAAATTGGCCTGACACTTTCGGAGGAGAAGATTTTTTAAGTTTTCACTATAGCCATATAAGTCAAAATAGCCCCGCCCCCTCCTGGCGGCCATGATTTTCGACCAATCAACATGGCTTAAAGGAATCTGATAGAGGGTCATCCAAGGAACATTTCTACAAAATAATTTGAAAATCTGCCAACCAGTTTGGGAAAAGAAGAAGTTTTTTTCATTTCGTTGCCATGAAAACCAGAATTCTGCATGGATCCCAAAAATTTTAAGGAATTCTGGTGAGGACATTGAGAGGATGCTTTCTGTGAAGTTTCATCCCAGTTGACCCACCGGTTACAGAGGAGAAAATGTTGATGGACGATGCACGACGGGCGACGCACGCCGGACATAGGGCGATCACAATAACTCACCTTGAGCACTTCGTGCACAGGTGAGCTAAAAATTAAATTCAACTAGAACTATCACTGAAGATGATAAATACCTCCAAAACAGCACCTTGACCTACACCATAACTTAATTATTAAAACTCTGTAAAATAACACCCAATTGTAAGACCTTTAGGATATGCACATCTCCTCTTGGTATAGAAGCTTCATGTAAAAATTGTTATTGAATTCCACCCGTGGTTTGTAAGAAATAGGCCCGACAAAATATGACAGCCAGCCTAACACAGTGTCTTCTTCAAAGGGGGTATAATTAAACAAGAGGACCAACATGGTCCTAAATCTCTCACCTGATTTAATGGAAATCCTTTTGCGATGTCTTTACGATATGCAAACAAGGAAAACAAGCCACGTCACCCTCTTGTGGTCATATTTATCAATGGGTCGTAAAAATTTCATCAATCTTTAACCCTTTCCCTCATATAGACGCCTCTGCAGCAGATGGCTTTTTGCAAACATAGTTACAAAAGAAGAAATTGCACAAAACGTGCAATTTCTCCTTTTGTCACAATGTTTTCCACTTTTAGTCATAGGTTATTATCAATTATAGAGATTTTCCATTATTTGACAAAATAAGTTAAAAGTCGTCTGCTGCAGAATTGTCGTATGAGGGAAAGCGTTAAGCAATATTATTTTTAATTCAGGCCTATATGTTTGTACAATTGTTTTTAATAAAGTTTCACTATATATTATAATAATAATTATAATTATTATATATATAAGGAAATCATGTCCTCCCCCTGGTGGCCATGTTTTTCAATGAATCAGAATAATTTAAGATCTGCCGCCCAGCATACACTTAGCATTTCAAAATCTTCAATAGAAGTTTATAGAAAATCATTGACCTACTAAGGACCAAAAATATGGAACCAGATTCCACTACATATCAGGAGGAACTGTGAAAATTTAAAGAATTTTAATTGAATGCAACAGTTGTCTACCCGATATAATATCATATGTAAATACTTGTAACTGTCTTAACAGAGGCCCACAAGGAAGACTGGGCATGCCAAATTGTGCAGCCTCTATAAATAAAGTCTATTATTATTTGACCAGTATTGGTAGAGGGTCACCTAAGGAACATTTGAGCCAAATATTTTCTAATCGGCCGAGCGAAATTTCACTATATTCATATATATATATGAATATATAAGGAAAACGAGTTCTGCCCCACTGGCGGCCATGTTTTCAACGGATCAAAATAATTTTAACGATCTTGAAAGAGGGTCATCTGGCCAGTACTTTTGGAAAAGAAGATTTTTAAGTTTTCTCTATCTACATAATTATATAGAGGAAAACAAGCTCCACACCCTGGTGGACAATTTTTTCAATGAACAATCTTGGTAGAGAGACACCCAAGGAACATTTGTGCCAAATAATTTTCATATCGGGCCTGTACTTTTCTGATGCAGCAGCAACCAAAGAAAGCTCTGCATAAAATTAAATTCTTAAACAACTTTAAAACAGAACATTCACATGAAATTATTGTGCAAAATTGGTTTAGGAGGAGAAGTTGTTTTTAGAAAAATGTAAACAAAGAGACGACAATGAGTTATCACAAAGCTAGACTTGCACTTCATGCTCAGGTGAGCTAAAAATACTGCCATTATCTAGAGCTCTGAACCATGTAACTAGGTTGAACCCAATGTTGTGGGTAGTCATGAGAATCTTCTCAGGTGAAAGTGTATACCTTTTGGGTTTTCTGTCATTTTGGGTGTTTTCAGTCTTTTGATCTGATGAAGTGTCCCACCTGGGCTTTGCGTCCCTTTGCTAGAAGTTATTTTCATACTCAAATTGGCCCTCCTTGTCTGTCTCATTGCCTCTGATAAAATAATAATTAAGTAGCTTTAACCCTTTCCCTAATACAGACGCTTTCGGACGCCTCTGCAGCAACATCTTTTGAAAACATTGTGGCAAAAGGAGAAATTGCTCAAAGCGAGCAATTTCTCCATTTGCCACAATGTTCTCAACATTTTGCAGTAACTTTACCATCATTTATAGAGATTTTAAGGGTTTATGTCAACAAGCTTTCAAAGTCGTCTCCTGCATGTTTGCTGTATGTGGGAAAGGGTTAACCCTCCCTTAGATTCCCACGTACAGCAAATCTAAAGCAGATGTCGTTAAAAACAGTCACATCACTGAAATACTATTGAAGATTGATTTAACCCTTTCCCTAATACGACAATTCTGCAGCAGACGACTTTGATCATATTTTGTCAAAATAGGGAAAATCTCTATAATTTTATGGATAACCTATGACTAAAAGTGGAAAACATTGTGGCAAAAGGAGAAATTGCTCGTTTTGAGCAATTTGTTCTTTTGTCACTATGTTTTCAAAAAGCGTCTATATGAAGGAAAGGGTTAATTACATGCTTTTCAAATGGTTTTGTTCATGCTTGTCCTGTTCCCACATACAACTTATCTGTAGCAGACAACTTTGAAATCATTAAGTTAAACAAATGAAAAATCTCTCTAATTGAAAGCATAAGTATTGATTAGTGTTAGACATTTTGGCAAATTGAGAAATTGCACATTTGCCATTATGGTTCTGAAAGTTGCTGCTGCAGAGGTGTCAGAGAGCGTCTGTATGTGGGAAAGGGTTAAAATATGAAAATATAACTGACATTACAGTGGATTGTACCTTAATAAACCCACTGTCAGAGAGCGTCTGTATGTGGGAAAGGGTTAATAAAGAAAATATAACTGACATTACAGTGGATTGTACCTTAATAAACTCACTGTCCGAGAGGGCATCTGTATGTGGGAAAGAGTTAAAGTATGAAAATATAACTAAAATTACAGTGGATTGTACCTTAATAAACTCACCGTCAGAGAGCGTCTTTATGTGAGAAAGGGTTTAAATTCAAAAATATAACTGACATTACAGTGGATTGTACCTTAATAAACTCACTGTCAGAGAGCGTCTGTATGTGGGAAAGGGTTAATAAAGAAAATATAACTAACATTACAGTGGATTGTACCTTAATAAACTCACTGTCCGAGAGGGCATCTGTATGTTGGAAAGGGTTAAAGTATGAAAATATAACTAAAATTACAGTGGATTGTACCTTAATAAACTCACCGTCAGAGAGCGTCTTTATGTGAGAAAGGGTTTAAATTCAAAAATATAACTGACATTACAGTGGATTGTATCTTAATAAACTCACTGTCAGAGAGCGTCTGTATGTGGGAAAGGGTTGATAAAGAAAATATAACTGACATTACAGTGGATTGTACCTTAATAAACTCACTGTCAGAGAGTGTCTATATGTGGGAAAGGTCTAAAATACGAAAATAAATCGAAATTACAGTGGATTGTATCTTAATAAACTCACTGTCAGAGAGCGTCTGTATGTGGAAAGGGTTAAAATACAAAAATATAACTGTAATTACAGTGGATTGTACCTTAATAAACTCACTGCTTCAATCGTTATTTAGAAAGCTTTCCATCTTTAAACCTTTCCCACATACTACAATACTGCAGCAGACATCTTTGAAAACATACCAACAAAAGAAAAGAATGGAAAGTCTCTTTAAATGAGAGTATGTTTATCGAAAAGAGTTGAAAACATTGTGGCAAATTGAGAAACAATCTCATTAAAATCATCTCCTATTAACGCTACACATAGGATCTGAGGACAACCGATAGAGGGTCACGTTCAGACGACCTTTCCGCCAGCCAATCAGAACCTTGCTTTCACGTTTTTGAAAGTGAAAGTATAAGTCGATATTTACCAAAATAATCTATATTTAGCATGGGATCCCAATTTTCGCATAGTGATTTACACGCGTGTATAGTTCTTATGACGACCGCATCATGGCTACAAATGCGGAAATGAGGCAAAATACCTATACAGTCTTTCCCTTACCATACAGCATCGAAAAGTGTACTTTGCTCTGGTTTTGAATGGTCTATTTTAAATTTGCTCAACTTTGTCAATTGACGCCATTTTGAAGGTTAAGCCAAACGTTTGTTGAAACAAGTCCTCTGATTGGTTCAAATAAAAATAGCGATATTGGAAATCCGATAAAACAAGATGATGAAATTGAATGGATCGCCATAAGATCTTACATTTGGTCAGATCGTGTACTTTAGTCAGATTGATTGAGAAATTGCTCATGATGAGCAATTTCTCTATTTACCACAATGTTTTCAAAAGTCATCTGCTGCAGAGGCGTCAGAAAGCGTCTGTATGTGGGAAAGGGTTAAAACTTTCCCATCTGCAAATGCACTTTGATGCATGACCCCTCTCCATGTGGGTAGAAATTTGTATCAATTTCCAGGACCTCTCAAGTAGCCATTGTCAATAGCTCGGTAGTTTATGTCTTTCCAACAGACAACAAATCTGCAGAACTCGATTTGGAAAACATTTTCAAAAATCTCCATTTATATGGGAATTTCATTATTAACCCTTTCCCTCATATAGTAGCTTTATGATGCCTCTGCAGCAGACAGCTTTTTGAAAACATAGTGACAAAAGAAGAAATTGCACAAAATGTGCAATTTCTCCTTTTGCCACAATGTTTTCCTCTTTTTGTCATAGGTTATCCATTCAATTATAGAGATTTTCCATTTTTTGACAAAATATGTTCAAAGTCGTCTGCTGCAGAATTGTTGTATGAGGGAAAGGGTTAAATAGAATCGAAAAACATTGTGGCAAAAAAAAACGAAATTGCTTATTATGAGCAGTTTACCTTTTTGTCACAATGTTTTCACAAGGGGTCTGCAGTAGATGCATCAAAATGCATTTGCAAGTTGGAAAGGACTAAATGCAACAGACTGTTGATGTCATTTACATAAACGTGTTACGTACCTTTTCCAGCCCGTCTTGTCTCCATAGTGAACTATACCCTTAGTTGATGTTTATTTGATAAATCTGAAACCAGAAACAAATATTACTGAGTTTAAAATTAGATTTTTTTTTGTTTTTATTTTTCTTGTTTGTATATTATGTTAACCCTTTCCCTCATATAGACGCTTTATGACGCCTCTGCAGCAGACAGCTTTTTGAAAACATGGTGACAAAAGGAGAAATTGCTCGTTTCTTGCTGCAGAAGCATCAGTGAAAAAAGTGAACATGAACAATTGAAACCACAACGTTTTACATGCATGTATGCTAAAACCTTCAGTATTATTTTTGAAAATCGTTTGCCTTAGATGTCAAACTCAGTACACGTATTTATCAGGGATAGACATAATTTAACCCATTCCCACATACAACAAATAATGCAGCAGACGACTTTTAAAACATATAGATTAAAAAAGTTGTGAATAAAGGGTATAAATATTGAATAGAACAGACAATATTGCGGCAAAAGGGGAAGATTGCTCATTAAGAGCAATTGGACTTTTTGCCACAATGTTTACAACTAGCTGTTATCACAAGATATGATGCCTTCATGATTTATTGAGATATTCTATATATGTGTAAACTAGATGTTGATAAAGTCATGCTTGTAAAGTTGTATGCAGATCTGCTTCTATGTTGATAAAGTGATGAAGTCATTATTGTATGGGGGAAAGGTTAACTTGACCATCAACTAACTTGATTGATGGGATAACAGTTAAACCCTTTCCCCCTTAGGCCTTACGACAATTCTGCAGCAGACGACTTTGAACATATTTTGACAAATTGAATGGATAACCTATGAAAAGGGGAAAACATTGTGGCAAAAAGAGAAATTGCTTATTTTGAGCAATTTCTTCTTTTGTCACTATGTTTTCAAAAAGCCGTCTGCTGCAAAGGCGTCAGAAAGCGTCTATATGAGGGAAAGGGTTAATTAACACTTTCCCACATACAACAAATCTGCAACAGACGACTTTGAAAACAGCCAGTCAAATTAATATATGAAAATTCTATATAAATGAAAGTACAAGAATTGAACAGGGTAGAAAACATTATGGCAAAAGAAGGAATTGTTCATGATGAGCTATTTCTCCTTTTTCTATGATTTTTTTCAAAGTTGTCTGCTAAGAAGTTGTTGAGTGTCAGATTTCTGTATCAGGGAGGGGTTAAATGGATCTCAAATATTTTGGATTTTTAATAATTTATTTTTTTTTCTTCAGATTTTGAAAGACTACTAAGAAATAGAGCATATCAGGTAGATGTTTTAACAATGTGTGTGTGTTAACAATTATTGACTGTGTAACAAAACAGGTATAACTATAACATACATATAGTGGGGTCTAACAATTAATAACACACAATTTAAAGCCCATTCAGTCTACACATTAATCACCTGAATTACACACACCCAAAAATCATGTAACACAAAAATGAAATACACAGTTTTAACACCCAAATACATCTTTTTAAACAATGAAAACTAAATACACATTTACTATGCAATATAAAAGTGCCTGAAATTCACCTATACACTCTATTCTCTGTAATTTCTCTCTTCTTCTTTCTGTGTGTTTACATATTTATCAGGCAGCCATTTGTAATGTGGAACACATGTACTGTGGGAAAGATATCTATTTTTAGAATCACTTGAAGGGGGCCCGTTGCTTCTCTATGTAGCTGTCATGTGACCTCTGTTGTTATGGCAACCTGTATTTAATTGGACAAAAGATAGATGAAATGTTCCATATGGGGGTCCACTAGCGGGGGGGGGGGGGGGGGGATTTATTCTTATCAACTTACTTTCTTTTTTTTATATATATCTAATAATGAATATTATCTGATTATCTTATATATATATATATAGTAAATTCTAATTGTTTAAATTAATCTGTGTTTAAACTAAATCAAAATTATTTAAATGCTTATACAGTTAATGTTTTATTGGTGTTTTATGCCATTTTCAGCATTTTTTCAGTTACATCACAGCCATACAAAACTTAGTCACGATCCCTGGGTAAACAAACCAGTACTTAGGGCCAGGAAATGTGCTTTAATTGCCAAAGGGTCCCCACATACCATGTCTGATGCTCAGTAGGGATCAAAACCTGCACACCATGCAGCTAGGTTTAAATTCTCTCCACACTAAACCACTTGGTCTCTGTTCATTCCTCCAAATAAGCCTTGTTTCAAAATTAAGTTAGTGGAAAAGGAGTCCTTTCTTTGTTATCATTTGAACCTGCAGTTCAATTGTAGAATCTAGCTGTACAGACCACATTAATTGACATCTCTCAAGAGTGATCGATGACTTTTGTATGAAAACAAAGTGGGAAAATGAATTTTGTTTGACTTGTGGTTTTTGCCGTTTTCAACAGTAACTTCAGTTATATCGTTTCCTAGATAATTGATGAGTACTATCAACATTATTTATCCTGCCAGCGATGCATCAGTTGTTATGCTATCCCAGCAACCCTGAGCACCAAGGAGGGAAGCCATTACTATGTAACCATTTGTAAAGTCTTTGGTATGACTGGACCGGGGATTTAACCCTTTCCCTCATATAGATGCTTTCTGACGCCTCTGCAGCAGACAGCTTTTTGAAAACATGGTGACAAAAGAAGAAATTGCTCAAAACGAGCAATTTCTCCTTTTGTGACACAACATTTTCCCCTTTTAATCATAGGTTATCCATTCAATTATAGAGATTTTCCATTTTTTGACAAAATATGTTCAAAGTCGTCTGCTGCAGAATTGTTGTATGAGGGAAAGGGTTAATATTATAGTTACTTTCATTTATAGATATTGTCCATATTCTTGCCTAGACGATTTAAAAGTTGTCTCCTGCATATTTGTTGTATATTGGAAAGGGTAAACACATATATTTTCCAAGTTGAGCTGACATTAATTTTGTCAATCCATAACAATTGTTTAAAAAGGAGACATTGCTGTAGGCAATTTCACCCTTTCCCTCATACAACAATTATGCAGCAGACGACTTTGAACATATTTCGTCAAAAATTGAAAATCTCTATAATTGAATGGATGACTTATGACTTAAAGTGGAAAACATTGTGGCAAAAGGAGAGTTTTGAGCAATTTTTTCTTTTGTCATTATGTTTTCAAAACGCCGTCTGCTGCAGAGGCGTCAGAAAGTGTCTATATGAGGGAAAGGGTTAAAACAAATTTTGACGATGTTTTTAATCCTCAGCTGTAATAGGGTCACTTAAACAATATTCTAGCTCTTTCTTTTAAAACAATTCAACCATTACAAACATTTAAAAATACTTAAATTTTGTGTTTATTCTTAATCCGTGTTATGAAATTTTTAGAATCATAATTTAAGTGGTTTGAAAACGATCTGAGCAAAACTAATTACGCCATGAAAATTAATACAGAGATGAAAACATTGAGGGCTTAGTATAATTTTATTTCTTTACATTAATTTAGCCTTTTCTGAAAACACTATACTTTATTGATCAATCAAAACTTTTACCAGTGAAAAATACTATCCATGCAATAATGAAGGGTCTGGTATTTGTATTTATTTTTGGTAGCAAATATGCACAGCAAAAAAACACAAATTTTTGCTAAGGTCACCCTACATGGTTTAGGTTCAAGATTCCAGATCACTTTATTCTGTAACGTTTTCCTTTATTGGAGTTCTATCACGGCAACAGTTCACTTTTAAAATCATGATCCCTGGGTATACAATTCAGTACTAAGCTAGGAAATGTGCCTTCCCCATGGGCACTCCGCCATGACCGTTGCGCCGTCCAAATTCCCCCTTGCTAACCACTCGACCATGGCGGTTTCCTTTCTGAAGTATGATACTACATAATATTGAATTAAGGCAACTATGCATTGTAACAAACATCTGTTACAGTAAGTAATGAACAACAAATATATATTCATCAAATTTAGTATATGAGGATGAACAGATATGGAAATGTAAGGTATATAAATGTAGAATACATGTACATGTTTATACATACATATAAATGGTAAAAAAAACATCAATTAACACTTTCCCACATACGGCAATTCCGCAGGAGACGACTTTGAACGTATTTCGTCAAAAAAAAGAAAATCTCCATAATTGAATGGATAACCTATGACAAAAAGGAGAAAACATTGTGGCAAAAGGGGAAACTGCATGTTTTGTGCAATTTCTTCTTTTGTCACTATGTTTTCAAAAAGCCGTCTGCTGCAGAGGCATCAGAAAGTGTCTATATGAGGGAAAGGGTTATCACAAATCTACAACAGCCGCCTTTTAAAACATAATTATATGCAAAGATGTGTCTCATGATATGTGGCAATGGTTAACCCTTTTTCCCTTTCTGCTGCAGAATTGTTGTATGAGGGAAAGGGTTAAATAAAGGGTATTTACTGAACTTATCTTTGGAGAAAATACTTCACTTACCAGTAAATATTTAACATTGCAGTTTTATACGTTTAAATAACTAAAAAAAATTGAGCTATGTATGTCTTACCTTGGTAACAGAGTTTAAAGAATTTGGTTCTACAAGATCAGATATGAACTCTATGCTAAAAATAAAACTTCTATGGGAGAAAATTTTATATTTTTTTTTACCAATTAGATACTTAAGAACAGACTATGGTTCTATAATTTTGGAAATATCTGAGAATGTAGGACATACATGTACTATAACCAAGGTGTTATAGTTTTGATAGTTTGGGAGAAATCAGAGAATGCATGATATATTATTACAATAGTTTTATGAGATATCCGAGTATGCAGATTATATGATAACAATGATTTTATAGTTTTGGAGATATCAGAGAATGCAAGACATATTATAACTTAGGTCGTTATGGAGATATCAGAGATGTAGGACATATTATAACCAAGGTTTTATAGATTTGGCAATATCAGAGTATAAAGGACATATTATCACAATGGTTTTATAGTTTTGGCGATATCAGACTAAGTGGCATATTATTAGTCGCCGGGCAGAAGCCCGCTCCTTATAATTTTAATAGGTTTTCGGAAATGACATGGGAGGACGAATTATTATTAGAAAAAAACAAATTTAAATGTCTTGAACATATTACAATTGCGTTGGTCTAAAAACGCTAAGTTATGACACATCTAAAATAAACAAATATTACGATGTTTTAATATGTGCAGTTTCTTTATTTTGACTCGCATTTATGTTTTTTTGTTTTATTTACGAAGACAAAACAGTCCCTATTAGCTAGACTGAGGTACTGTATTTTCATATACTACATGTAATCATAACTACAAACCTTTACGTCGCACAGTCCAATTCGTTTACATACGCGCACCTGCCAGCAGCAGACAGTTATGTGTCAATATCAAGATAAAAATCAAGTCAAATTCTCCTTTTAATAGCAATTTTAACTTACTGAATGTTATTTTCATTTTCAAAGAGATGTCTTGATTTGTGAAGAATGCATTTAATAATGTTTATCCATGTATATCTAAAATATGAACTGTTTCTAAGCTAAAACTGTTGATCACGTGACTAGCGAATACCTACTGCGTAGATCAATATTCTTTGCAGAGAGCCGTTCTTTATACTCACTTACAAATAGTTAATTATAGGTGATTTAAAATGTTTATTTGGTTCGAAACAAAATGAAGAAGAGAAAAAACTGAGATAAAATTGGTTTTAATAGAAAAATTACTTTGAATGAACACTCTCTGCCTATAAAGAGAGTGCAAAGAACTACAACACTTCAAAGAAGAATGGGTTTACGATTCGGGTCCTTCGTACAAAATTATTTCGTCCTTGACAATGTGTCATTAGATTCCCTACAGGCATTTTGCTTGCGATCTGCATATTGTTATACATCATTGACACAATGGCGCTCATCATAATATAATTTTAAAACATGAGTTAGTTTGTTATTTTCACTATAAAAAAGGAAGGAAAGAATTACAATAAATTAACATGTTGTAGGGTTCAGTTTATGTTCAAAATTAAGTTTGAAATTATACAACCATTTCAATCAAATTTAACTGTTTAGCTGATATTATATTTTGAGGGTGGTCTAATTTATAAATATTGGACTACATGTATACATTTTAACATTTGTCAAAGTATGATATAATTAGGATGCCCAAGCTAATATCATTTTGAGAAAAAGAGAAAACTCATGTCTTCCGCGATTTAACCCTTTTCTCATTGTTTTAAAAGTAGATTGTAACAGGGACGTAGATAAGAGGGATAAGTAACTAAATTATATACTAAAATATCACCCGTGCCGACATTTGTAGCAAGTAAAACTCAAAAACTATTCAAGATATGAAAAAAAAAAAAATATTTTCTGGAAGATTAAACATTCTTCTATTGCAGGAAATAAAAATATTTTAATATATTACAGATTTTGATAATATGTTATCCGTATGAAAAATGTCAGTCTATTTATTTTTGGAAAAAAATAATATAATTCAGAAATCCCAATATCTGTGTCTTTTAAACCAGTCATTGTTCAAAATACAAAGAAATTCCAGTTATTCATTGTATCTCTAACCTTAGTTGAAATGTTAAGCTTTCAGAAAACGTATGTTTTGTTTATGTGCCAATTGTGACTTCAACGTTTTATTTGCTACAAAATGTGAAAATTTGGACAATTTTATTTCTATGTGTGTTATTTTAACCAGATAACAGGTGTACAGGTGGAGTTGCCTATCCCTCTTATCTATGTCCCTGATTGTAAGTAAAGGTGTCCAATGTTGACTCTAATACGGGAAAGGTAAATTGACGTGCTGTTGCATGCAAATCCTAAATTGTCTGTTTTGTGGTTTTATTGATAAATAATAAAATTCAAATAATCTGACGAACATCTTGAAAAGTGTATGTGGAATTCACAAATCTTATAATTATTCCTTAATGAAAGCACTGTATACATACTAAGACTAATGTTTGGCAAGATTACTCATTTCCATTACTGTTTATGATCAATAATTAGTTGGCTGTGTGTATGGTCAACCTATCTTAGAATGGAGGTTGATCATAAACAATGAAAGGCTTCAACTAAATTTCAATGAAGGACGTTCACTTCGTTGACAAACAAATGCAAGTTATGATACATTTTCATAATATGCCCCTCAGTTGATAACTGTTTTTTCAACTTAGTACTATAATGTTATATATGCATCACTGCAGTATGGATTTCCGGCGACATTGATGCATTGCATCAACTTTCTCTTGTAACTTAGTTGTATAGTAACTGTTATGGAGATATTAAAGAATGCAGGACATATTTTTAATCCAAGGTTTCATAGTTTTGGAAATATCAGAGAATGCATGGCATATTATAACAATGGTTTTATAGTTTGAGAAATATCAGAGAATACAGGACATAATCATGATAGCAATGTTTTACTAGTTTCAAAGATATTTGAGTATGCAATGGTTTTATAGTTTATGAAATATCTGAGAAAACAGGACATATGATTCAATGTTTTAATAGTTTTGGACATATCAGAAAGTGCAGGTCATATTATAATTTAGGTTGTATAGTACCTGTTATGGAGATTCAGAGAATGTAGGACATATTATAACAATGTTTTAATAGTTTCGGAGATATTTGAGTATGCAGGACATATTATAACAAAATGGTTGTACAGTAACTGTAATGGAGATATCAGATATATCATATTATAACCAATGTGTTATAGTTTTGGAGATTTCAGAGAATGCAGGACCTATTATAACAAAATGGTTGTACAGTAACTGTTATGGAGATATAAGAGAATGCAGCACATATTATAACCAAGGTTTTATAGTTTGGAAAATATCAGAGAATTGCAGGACAATATTATAACAATGGTTTTATAGTTTTGAAGACATCAGATTATGCAGGACATATAATAACTTAGGTTGTATTGTAACAGTTATGGAGATATCAGAGAATGTAGGACATATTATAACCAAGGTTTTATGGTTTTGGAGATATATTTAGTGTATGCATGACATGGTTTTATAGTTTTGGAGATATAAGAGAATGCAGGACATATGAAAACAAAATGGTTTTAAATTTTTGGAGATATAAGTGTATGCATGCATGACATACGGTAACAAAATGGTTTTATAGTTAGATATAAGAGAATGCAGGACATATGAAAACAAAATGGTTTTATATTTTTGGAGATATAAGTGTATGCATGCATGACATACAGTAACAAAATGGTTTTTGGGATAGGGGCGTTTCGCCACTATCTCATAGCGAAGCTGCTTTCGAAAAGTCGGATTAAAAGCTGCAACCGCAGTCCACATGTGTATACCTACACCAAAATCGAGTTTTGATTGGTTATAATCTGCCTTTTCAACGATTTCATTGGTTCGACCGAATCACAAAACCCTCCGCTTGCATAAATTTACGAGACAAAATAGTTTCTATGAATGAAACTCACTCTGAACTATGGTTGACCTCAATGTCAGTAGTGTGAGGTAACGTCGACCGTTCTGTGACCCCATTAGTTTACAACAGTCGACTTATAGAGAAATGTGCAAAGCACTGTAAATACAATTATTGAAAGGAGTTGAAACCATTGTGGTAAAAGTAGAAATTGCCTACGAAAAGCAATTTCCCCTTTTGTCACAATGTTTTCGATTGTCGTCTGCTGCACATGCGTCTGTAAGCGTCTGTAGGCGGAAAATGGTTACATCCTTCCCATGGAAGCGGAACCCTTTCCGTGATACTATAACAGTTCGAATATTTAAAAAATATTGTTGAAAATGGAGCTTTTGCTGACAATGAGCAATTCCTCCTTTTCACACAATGCTTTCAAACACGTTTCAAATTAATTCTTTTCATATTTAAACGTTTTACTATGGACGTTCTTTCCCTCTTTCTCCCTTCCGGACACATTTTGAATAACATGCTAGAGATGAATGATTACGAGCAATTTTGCCTTACATCAAGGGGAAAAATATATAGTTGAAACCTTTGTGGAAAAAGAGGAAATAGGTCATGATAAACAATTCTGCAGCCGTCTGCTGCACATGCGTCAAAAAGCGACTGTAAGCGGGAAAGGGTTGAACCGTTCCCGTTATAGCTACTTAGTTACAAACAAATGTTGAAAGTATACTTGCAAACGGAGCAATTGCTGACAATGAGCAATTCCTCCTTTTCAAACAATGCTTTGAAACATGAATCAATTTGTTTCTATAACCTAGATAACGAAAACATTTGTCTACAGTTATTATTTTAACCTTTGCCCCTTTTAGACACATTTGACTAACCTTAACAGATGAATGATAATCAACAAGTTTGTCTTTTTCCACAATGTTTTCATCACTATTCAAAATCATATCATACTTTTATTAATTCAGGTCAATAGTTATGCCTTAGTTCAATGTTGTTTGCTGTATATTTAGTCTATGTGGTCAAGGTTAAGGAATACTGTAAACAAACTTGTTACAACATAATTCGTCCAAAGAGAGAGGTCCTACTGTGTATACATGCCATGAAATAATGTTACAAACGGTCTCACCGCTACTGGGGAATTGTTGGTAAAACAGGTCGCGTTTTGTGTTGAATATTCTCATGTGTCGCTGTATGTAGACCCTACTAGGAAATAGAAATTAAATCTACAAATTATAGATAAATTAATTTCAACATTGATTGATTGGGATTTAACGCCGTTTTTAACATTTCTTCAGTCATATCACGGCGGCCAGTTCACCTACAAATGTATTTCCTGGTTTTCTCAAACCAGTACTCCTCACAACAATCTTCCCAAGCAACTGGCTGCGTTTCCACATAGACTTAGCCATTGGTGAAAGACGAATGACGCATGTCGCATTGACTTTTGTCAAACGTCGGAAAGAAATTTGGCCGAATTTGTCAACACATCCGAGTTATAACCGCAAGGTCATTATTTATTTTATTATTGAGAAGCTTCTAGCGATTTTGGGACTAAAATTATAATGTATATGCATTTGCGTTAATTTAAGACTCAACGTTCATCAACGTGTAATATAGTCCTAGATGTATCTGTTGACAAATAAACTAGAAATGTAGTCTAAATAGGTTTTTGAAAATTAACCTTGACGGTCCGGTCCCGTTTCGGAGATACAATTAAATTGCAAATACTTTACAAATACCATAATCTAAGCTGACGTGTTTTGACGCATCGAACCATTCTTCTGTAATCACTACTTGAGTTGTCTCCGTCTGTAAAGCTTGGAGGTATAATTCGGCGTCCGGCCGGCTGTCTGTCTGAATGTGCATTCGTCCGTCCGTCATGGATTGCATGTATTGGTTAACACGTTGTTTCTGTATGGCAGATTTATTTCAAAGTGGTCACAATTATACCCGTGTGATCAGGAGAACGGCAAAGTACTAGGTACATAACTCTGGTCTGTTTTTTCAGTTATCTCCATTTTTCCTTATTTAGTTCAGCGATTGTCTCAATTAACTTTCATTGTATCAATTTCAAACTTGGTTTGTATGTAACTTATGACCTACAGATTTGCAGTGCACCATTACCATAAATTTAGCATGCTGCGTTTGGAGTGTGTATATTGTTGTCTTTCAATGTTCTCCCTTATTATATGCAACACATGCGTTCCGTGAAATTCCCTTTTTCGTTAATGAGTGCTTCCCCAAGATTTGTACTTCGTCAAATCTAATCTGTTCTTTAGGTGTAAACTCAATTTTTTCATTTCTTCGGTTATTGTCTCAATATATGTCCAATATATCAATTTAAGACTTGGTGTATAGGAAACTCAGAGCTGCAATTGTGCAGTGCAAAAGAAACATAACTCTATCATGCTTTCGATCGTCTTTCATTTATCAGCATGATTACAATATACATTGTGGATCTTTAGTGATTTCTGAACTAGAAATATTTTAATTAAGGGTAGCTGCTCGGGTTTTTTTTTGTCAATCTTTTGTCCTTCGATATTTTGTTTATACAAGAAAAGGGTAAAACTTTGACAAATGAGGTATATGTTATTGGCAGGCAATATGTGTTGCTTCAAACATTTTTGGTTTGGTTTGTTTAAAGGTCATTGTTTCATTGTTTCAACAATGTTTGTCCATATGATCTATGCCATATGTTTTCAATTTACATATGCCCCCTATACCATCAGCGCTTTCAGCGCTTTGATTATAGTTTTGGAGATATAAGTGTATGCATGACATATGATAACAATGTTTTAATAGTTTTGGAGATATAAGTGTATACAGGACATATGATAACAAAATGGTTTTATAGTTTTGGAGATATAAGAGAATGTAGGACATATATTTTATCCAAATGTGATGTGATTTACTTTAGTTGAAGATGCATGTATGATCATGTAATTGGCTTTGATGTTACTGCAACACCTATTTCTAAAAAGGATGGTCCTATTTCATCAAGTCCTGTAGATTTATTTAATTGTGTCGTCTGACTGAAGCTGTTTTCTTACAAAACAGTTCTTTTATTGGAGGAATATGGAATTGCAGTGATGACTTGTCATTTATAATATTTTGTAATTTAGAATCATCAAGAGGTGACAAATTAGAACAGTTTTTGGGTGCAGTATTTTATAAGTTAGCAAAATACTTGTTGAAGACTTCTTCAGTAAATTTAGCATCATCTACTGTAATTCCAAACTCATCTGTTATGAAACTCGTCTGATATGTCTTTTTGTTTTTCCTGAAAGGTCTTTCAAATTATTTCATAATTTCTCTGGATTGTGCTTTTTTTCATTAATTGATGATGCATAAAAAGATGTTTTGACCTGAGAAGTCAAGGTTTTTGTTTTATTGCACCAGTATTTGAGGAGGGTAGTGTAAATTCATTAGTTTTGCTCTATCATGCTGTCTTGATGCATTGCTGATTTCAGGTGTGTACCAATCGGGTAAATTATTGTGGTTTACATGTTTTTTTTTTCAGAGGAGCATGTTGATTTAGACAGAGACATATAAATACATGGATAGGTTACTCGGGCTTCACAAAGAAGAAATCTCGCTAAAATATGGCGGGTATGACAAGACTTGTCTTGTCTGCGGTATAATAACATCCGCTGATTAGGGTTGTTTAGCGTAACTTCGATATCCCTTTATTCTTACTTCTCATTTCATGCTGTGATTTCAGCTTTGCTGCGTTCGAGATTTTATTCATTTTTTAAATGTAACGTCTGTAATATTCCTTTAGAACAACAACTGTCGAACTACATGTTTTATTATTTATTACAGAAGACAACTCTTGTCTCATTACAATTCAAAGTACAAATGATACTTATTAAACTAAGTCATTAAATGATATATATGACAACGTCCATGGTAAAAAAAATAGTTTCTCATTAATTTATGCATTCCATAAGCGGTCCTTACTATGTTAACGAAACATGGTGTTTTCCCCCCTTTTTTATAACCCAATATCAACTCAAAGATGGTGTATAAAATGAAATGATCTCGTTCTAAAATGTAATCAATGTTTAAATGCAGTCAATATGAATAAGTAAGCATTATAGCAATAATATTTGCATTAGTTAATCTTTTAATGAAATAAATAACAAGATTTTTTCTCGCTTTTGATTTATCTAACTGTCAAAGAAATATAAGTACAGATGGTACACAATTAATAAGACTTCACTAATATTTTATATCATAGTAGTCATTCTATTATCATCCATGTTTACTGATGTTTTCCGATTGAATATAATCAGGGTCATCAGATGCTTGCTATAATCCCTTGGAGGACAAGGATTATGATATGCGAGACTAAGTGCAGTAACCAGCGATAAAATGCAAGATTTCACTGTTATTTGAATCTCTGTATTTATATATATCTCTGATTTAGCTGTGATTGCGAACATGGATATAAAACATTCAAGAGAATCATCAACATCATCATAAATTTCAATTATAGACCATTGCAAGGCTGATTTTCAAGAATAGCAGTAAACATGTTCTTGTCAAAGTTTGTAATATTTCTATAATTGATGATGTTGTGTAATGACCCATCTTTACTACTAGAACCAACTTTATGTGTGAAACATACTGGATAGTGGTAACTGAGTGGCCCGACCGGGTAGCTCAATTGGTAGCGTATCTGACTCGTGATCTGGAGGTCACGGGTTCGATACCCGCTTTCGGGCGATGTTTTCCATTGCCTCTCACCTCTGATCTATGTGAGAAAGTAGTCAGTGGCTTCGAAAGAATGTTGTGTAAGTACTGGTAAGAGAAAGCCAGGAAAACATGGGTAGGTGCACTGACCGCCGTGATATGACCAAAGCTGTTGAAAGCGGCGTTAAACTCCAAACAAACAAAAAGGTAACTGAGTGATATTTTTGGTACTTTTACATTGATGATACATGGAGTATTTGTATATATGTGAAATGCTGTATGTGTGAAGCATACTGGATAGTGTTTTTGGTACTTTTACATTGATGACACATGGAGTATTTGTATATATATGTGAAATGCTGTATGTGTGAAGCATACTGGATAGTGTTTTTGGTACTTTTACATTGATGACACATGGAGTATTTGTATATATATGTGAAATGCTGTATGTGTGAAGCATACTGGATAGTGTTTTTGGTACTTTTACATTGATGACACATGGAGTATTTGTATATATATGTGAAATGTTGTATGTGTGAAGCATACTGGATAGTGGTTTTGGTACTTTTACATTGATGACACATGGAGTATTTGTATATATATGTGAAATGCTGTATGTGTGAAGCATACTGGATAGTGTTTTTGGTACTTTTACATTGATGACACATGGAGTATTTGTATATATATGTGAAATGTTGTATGTGTGAAGCATACTGGATAGTGGTTTTGGTACTTTTACATTGATGATACATGGAGTATTTGTATATATGTGAAATGCTGTATGTGTGAAGCATACTGGATTATAAGTGGTTTTGGTACTTTTACATTGATGATACATGGAGTATTTGTATATATGTGAAATGCTGTATGTGTGAAGCATACTGGATAGTGTTTTTGGTACTTTTACATTGATGATACATGGAGTATTTGTATATATGTGGAATGCTGTATGTGTGAAGCATACTGGATTATAAGTGGTTTTGGTACTTTTACATTTGATGATACATGGAGTATTTGTATATATGTGAAATGCTGTATGTGTGAAGCATACTGGATTATAAGTGGTTTTGGTACTTTTACATTTGATGATATATGGAGTATTTGTATATATGTGAAATGCTATATATGTGAAGCATACTGGATAGTGGTTTTGGTACTTTTACATTGATGATACATGGAGTATTTGTATATATGTGAAATGCTGTATGTGTGAAGCATACTGGATAGTGTTTTTGGTACTTTTACATTGATGATACATGGAGTATTTGTATATATGTGAAATGCTGTATGATGTGTGAAGCATACTGGATTATAAGTGGTTTTGGTACTTTTACATTGATGATACATGGAGTATTTGTATATATGTGAAATGCAGTATGATGTGTGAAGCATACTGGATTATAAGTGGTTTTGGTACTTTTACATTGATGATACATGGAGTATTTGTATATATGTGAAATGCTGTATGTGTGAAGCATACTGGATTATAAGTGGTTTTGGTACTTTTACATTGATGATACATGGAGTATTTGTATATATGTGAAATGCTGTATGTGTGAAGCATACTGGATAGTGGTTTTGGTACTTTTACATTGATGATACATGAAGTATTTGTGTATATATGTGAAATGCTGTATGTGTGAAGCATACTGGATTATAAGTGGTTTTGGTACTTTTACATTGATGATACATGGAGTATTTGTATATATATGTGAAATGCTGTATGTGTGAAGCATACTGGATTATAAGTGGTTTTGGTACTTTTACATTGATGATACATGGAGTATTTGTATATATGTGAAATGCTGTATGTGTGAAGCATACTGGATAGTGGTTTTGGTACTTTTACATTGATGATACATGGAGTATTTGTATATGTGTGAAATGCTGTATGTGTGAAGCATACTGGATAGTGGTTTTGGTACTTTTACATTGATGATACATGGAGTATTTGTATATATGTGAAATGCTGTATGTGTGAAGCATACTGGATAGTGGTTTTGGTACTTTTACATTGATGATACATGAAGTATTTGTATATATATGTGAAATGCTGTATGTGTGAAGCATACTGGATTATAAGTGGTTTTGGTACTTTTACATTGATGATACATGGAGTATTTGTATATATGTGAAATGCTGTATGTGTGAAGCATACTGGATTATAAGTGGTTTTGGTACTTTTACATTGATGATACATGGAGTATTTGTATATATGTGAAATGCTGTATGTGTGAAGCATACTGGATAGTGGTTTTGGTACTTTTACATTGATGATACATGGAGTATTTGTATATATGTGAAATGCTGTATGTGTGAAGCATACTGGATAGTGGTTTTGGTACTTTTACATTGATGATACATGGAGTATTTGTATATATGTGAAATGCTGTATGTGTGAAGCATACTGGATAGTGTTTTTGGTACTTTTACATTGATGACACATGGAGTATTTGTATATATATGTGAAATGCTGTATGTGTGAATCATACTGGATAGTGGTTTTGGTACTTTTACATTGATGATACATGAAGTATTTGTATATATATGCAGGGCTCGCGCTGTCGTTCGCCACCTGAGCCATTGGCTCAGAAATGAAAAAAATGGCTCAAGAAAAACAAAAGTGGCTCAAGCCCGGTTTCATAAGAAATTATTGGCGAAAAATCTGCATTGTAAAATCTTACGTAATTTCATTACCAGAAGTTACTCCGAGTTGATAAAATCGGATAAAATCAATAGTCTGGTCTACATAACTGACTGGTTCACGGATGTAGACGATATCGTGTGTCACTATTGGGTAAATTATCGGGTAAAATAATTTAAACCAGTCAATGTGTTTATAGTGTTTGTGTATACAATGTCAAACTGTTGACATAAGCACGATTACTGAGAGTGGATGTTTTAAACAAACTGCTTTAATTTATTTACAGTTAAAGACTGACCAATTACGTATTAATTTTCTTGATTGAAAACTTAAAACAAGTCACTATTATTGACCGTGACCTAATGCATAAATCTGTTAAATTAGCAGCAATTAAAGGCCGGTGGATTTTGATGTTTGTCGGCGATTAAATTAATTGGTATGATCAATTTAAAACACCAAACAAAATAATTATAAATCGAAATCACTATATAGGTTTACCAATACTGTACCACAGTATCAATTGCCGAAATTGCTTCTAAGCGCTCACTCGAATGTTTTGACAATCCTCCTTCTAAAAAAGCTAAGCTTTCAACATGCAGATAATTTCAAGAAAACTGGAGATGTGGCAATCCGTGGTTGCAATATGAATCAACCTCAAAGTCAATATTTTGTAACCTCTGTTTAAAAATTCAAAAGTCAAATACGTTCACCATAGGATGCACTGTCCTCAAAAGAGATTCAGTCTCGAAACATGCGAAATGCAAAGGTAATATACTTGAATAAAAACAATGTAAATAATGTAATATAAATAGATTATGCTATGTGACAAATATAAATAATGTATTCTAAATATATGAGCATGGTTTTCGTGTCCAGCACTTTTTGGTTCATCTGCAAAAAATGGCATTTTTTGGTTGTTTTTGTTTTGAAAATGCATTAATATGCATATAACTAGTGAATCTAGATAGCTATCTTTGTACTCGAAATAAAAATACATGTTTCTGTATTGTTTTTGGGGGTAAAAAACACCCGAAAACTGAGAAATTATTGGACATTGAGGGGACATTTTCTGGGTAGGTTTTAAGGAAGACCACCACATGCCTATGTACAGTCTTTTAAACACCTGAAGTAAAACATTTATGTTTCCAAAATAGATAGTTCTGCAAATTAAAAGGTTAATAAGTGACAATAATGAGCAATATTTGAAGAAATCCGTTAAAAACTAAAATGATTTGATGACGTAACTTTCTCGTCCAAAATGTTACATCTTTAAAAAGATATAAAATTTCCACGTTGCTGTGGTGTAGTCGTGTTGATATTATAATAAAAGCGAATATGGGTGAGTATGTTAAGGACCGATGACGAAACTGCCTTGGGTCAGTTGAGCCAAGCACTATAGTGGCCGATTAAATTCCTTAAGTAGCAATTCGTGTCAAAATGTTACGTCATCAATTTTTTCATGAAAATGATTTATTACTCCGTCTAATACACTAACACAGACTATTTTTAGATCTAATTATATATTCATAATGACGTTGTGAATCGCGCGCGTTTTCGAGACCATTTGCGAGACAATAACAAAAATGTCTGGTGTTGAAAAACCTTGTGGGTAAGTTTTATTTTGTTACATCATAAATTATTTCTTCGACACTTAAAAATGTGCAGTAATTGTCATGTTTTATAAATATTGAGTACCTAGTCCAAAACAAACATGAATAAGCTCCGTAATGGCGAAATTCGAAGGGTTTTATGTGTTAGATGATCGACAAAAACGATGTTTGAAATACCCCACCCAGCTTGAACAAGTTGCGAGGCTATGAATTCTGGAATTTATAGGATATAAGAGGAAGGCAAATGTAAAATGGTGTTTATTTTGGAAACATTTCTAGTTTATTATAGAAATATATAATTTAAAATGTCTTGTTGTTAGTATGTATGCATAAAAAGTGGGTTGGTATTGAAGATGTAACTTTGACGACAAATTCTGCATAACATTTAGAGTCAATGTTACCTCTTTCATACATTTAGCAAATAGAACAATTTAAACATGACTACATGAGCGAGTTTGACCCAGTATTTTTTTTCTGAAAATAACTGATGCACATGTCCCATGTATTTGATCTTTTTCAACTCGGAAACTTAAGTAATGGTTTGAGACAAACATTGACACAAGTGTAAAATTGACGTCTGTATTTTGTGTCCATGTTTGTCTTATTTTAAAATGTTGGAGTCCAATTTACATCTTTGAAATAATATTTCATTATTATTCAGAAACTTAAGCTTTGTATAGACATGGTGTACATTCACATGTCCGATGTTTGATTTACTTTTTTGTGGAGAAAAAATATTATTAAATCAGTCTGCTGGATGTCAAAAAGTTAACAAATAAACAATAAGATGTAACTTTGACCTTAATTTTTGTGTCCAGGTTACTATTTTGGTGTCCAAGTTACATCTTATATTAGTGTTAGTAATTTGTCAACCTTTTTACACGTAAATTATTGCACATGTGTTTATAATTTAAAAATGGTTCTTTATAATTAACATTTGCCCTTGAATTAAACATTTTTAACTTGTTATGTTGTTTGTAGATAATATTTTTACCTAGAGATGTAACTTTGACCTTAATTTTCGTGTCCAGGTTACTATTTTGGTGTCCAAGTTACATCTTATATTAGTGTTAGTAATTTGTCAACCTTTTTACGTGTAAATTATTGCACATGTGTTTATAATTTAAAAATGGTTCTTTATAATTAACATTTGCCCTTGAATTAAACATTTTTAACTTGTTATGTTGTTTGTAGATTATATTTTTACCTAGAGATGTAACTTGACACAATTTTGTTCAATGTCCATGTTACATCAGTCATAGCTGGGTGTTGTCCAAGTTACATCTAAAACTGGTATACGTAATTGTTATGAAGTTAAACATTTAGAATGTTGCAAATGGGGTTTTAAATCTGAGAATGGCACCTTGTATTTATTGTTTGCATTTGAACCAAGTAGCTGATTAATTAAAGATATATTGACATATTTGATTTATATTATAGTTTTGAGATGTAACATGACATCATTATATATAGTGTCCACATTACATCTAAAATAGGTACCACACATTATTAAATATGAAGCCGTAACACACTGTTTCTGATGAGCTTTAATGTTAAATATTTGTCAAGTCTGTTACATTTGGAGGGAAAGAGGATTTTATGGTCCCAAAAATTCAGGAGGAGCATATAGTCGTGACTTCATCCATCTGCTATTCATTCGTCCATCTCGCATTATATACATTTTATCTTTAAGTGGAATAACCATTTGCACTTTGTACTCACCTTTCTTACTATATAACTTCCTTATGGCCCATTGATTGTGTTATATATAGCATAACATAGCACCATTCCTGTGTCCTTGCTATACTTTGGGGGAAAATCCATTAGTTTCACCGATATATTGTTATTATAATGTTAAGGAACAATTAAGCATTATTCAATTTGGATGAAACTTGACATTGGCTTTATTCTTTCTCATCAGGTACTCATTATGAGTCAAATTGAAGAAAAACCCTGTAGATAAACAACATGATCGTACAAAAGTTAGAAGCTAATATGTGGACTGGAGACAAAAGTTAAAGAAGGACAAGGGGAGATATGAGCATTACAAACAAAGAGATGCTAGAAATCACAGAATTTGCAGGAAAGAAATGACAGTAGATTGGGGAACCACAGTAAGTTTTGAATTGAGCCTAGTAATTATTTGGACTAGTTCTACACTCATATTCATTCAGTGTTGATGTACAAAAGCCATGATGCTTGTATGGTCTTTGTGATTGGTGGGTGCTCAATATATAACTTCTCAGAATCTGTATAAAACGTTTTACAGGTATGATAACAGTTAAAATCATATCACATTTAATTTGTGCATACAATGTTTTACAGCTACAGTTGTGAAAATCATATCACATGTTATTTGTGTATACAATGTTTTACAGGTTTTACAGGTATGATAGCAGTTAAACTCATATCACATTACATTTGTGTATACAATGTTTTACAGGTATGACAGTTGTGAAAATCCTTTCGTTCCAAACAGTCCAATCTGTATCAATACAAATACGAGGGTATCATATGATGAACCATTGATGAATGAGAAAAGCACAGTCACTGTTATGGAGATATGAGCATTACAAACAAAGAGATGCTAGAAATCACAGAATTTGCAGGAAAGAAATGACAGTAGATTGAGGAACCACAGTAAGTTTGAATTGAGCCTAGTAATTATTTGGACTAGTTCTACACTCATATTCATTCAGTGTTGATGTACAAAGTCAATGATGCTTTAATGGTGATCTGATTGGTGATCGCTCAATATATAACTTCTTAAAAAAAAAATTTACAGGTATAATAACAGTTAAAATCATATCACATTTAATTTGTGCATACAATGTTTTACAGGTATGACAGTAGTGAAAATCCTTTTGTTCCAAACAGTCCCTTCTGTAATGATACGAATACGGGGATACCAGATGACGAGCCTCCAGCATTCAATTTCGAGCCAGTGCCATCATATGGTAAATAACCAGCTTCAGATGAGCCAGTGTTAAATGAGGAAAGCACAGTCACTGTTATGGAACCACAGTAAGTTTGAATTTAGCCTAGAAATTACTTGGACTAGTTCTACAATATTTTTCATTCATGTACAAAAACCATGAAGCTTTAATGGTCATTTGATTGGTGGTCACTTTAAATTCAGATTGAAAGTAATGCAGGAAGATCCTTTTGGTCTGATCTCTACAGAATCCAGATGCTTCCTTTGAATGGTTGCTTAATACAGTTTTGACTGCATTTAAAATGACAACAAACTCGAAGCAACCACAGCTTGCAACAACACAAAGTTTTTTGCATGTGATTCCTTAAAGGAAAATAAATAATTGTGAGCTTCTGGAGTTTCAAGTTGGAAGTTCTTGTGCTCTTATCTGAAAGCATCCAATCATTTCCATTTGTTCTTATTTCTATGTCAGACATAGTTTATTAAATGGAAATTATGTCCACTTGATCTGTCATTCAGCAGTGAGAACACATGCTAGTCCAACATGGAACATTTTTGTTGCCTGCAGTTGTAAGTCAGTTCTCAAGTTAAAATTATAAATATTTTAAATTTTACATTCTTGTCTGACGTTTTATACACAGTTTAGCCTACATACCTTTTTGTAGTAAATAAGATAATATTAGCGCAATGTGCATAATCTGAATTGAAATTTATTTTAAAATGTCGTACTTGACTTACAATTTCTTGTTTCTTATTCTTCGTTAATTATATATTGTTAATTATATATCGAGGGCTTGGCGCGCAACGGTGAGAACTAAAAAATATATTTTGAAAAACCTTAGTTTAGGGATAATTTTTACCCCTTTGTTCACAATGCAAAAGTAAGTATCTTAAGTAAAAACCAGAAATTAGGTCAGACTTTATATGCACAATTAATTGCACTTAACTCTTACTCTGCTGGTGGCAAGTGATTCTGCCTTTGTGACCAGATGACATCTGTGCTGTTTGATCATGATCTGCACTGCTCGCTTATCAGTCAGTACTTTTTCAGTGAACACCCAAATGAACCACTGATTGTAGTGTCCAAATTGAAAGAGGGACAGGTCATTTTAGAAATTCAGCAGTGTATGTGTTAACAACAAATCAGTATAATAGAATCCTGATCCTGGTCTACACTATGTATTTCTGTAAAATGTTCATACATGCAGTTTTATACTATTTGAAAATGCACTTTAAACTTAGTTACATATACTTGGCATGATATATATGTCAGCTAACTTTTATTGTCACTTTATTTATAAACCTACATAGCATGGCTTACAATTATAGCTCTTGATCATTTCAGGACTACCAGCAGATGCTACCAGGCTGACTGTGCTAAGATCCAGGAGACCAATGAATCCATGCTTTTTTATTTGTATTTTGATGTTCACAGTGATTAAAAAAGAAAAACTTGATTATCTTTGAGTACTTGTTAATTTGAAAGTCTTACATCTTACAATCATGAATACCAGCTGCCATTTAGCAAGGCAAAATGAAGCTTTGTACTTCTTCACATTCAATTGTTTGAATGAATAGTCTTTATCTGACCTGAACCCCAAGGTCATCTCACACTAATGTTGTCCTGTTAGTTGCTGAAATGGTTATGTGTTAAGTGTGATGCCATTCACCATACAAGCTATGTTACAGAGGGTGACTAACAGAAAGTAGGTGCATAAAGAAGACTACAAAGCTATGAGATAAAAACATTGCACTTTAATATTTAATGTGATAGATCTATAAACATGCTACAGGGAATGACTAGTAGCCATGCATAAAGCAGAAATGTTACATAAATAACAAATTCTGATTTTAATCCGTTACATAATAAGTCACAAAGAGCTGCAGACCAATTAGTCTTTCTCTTGTCGGCATTTGGTGTCCAATGTTACATGAACAAAATTTAAAAAAATGTGTTCTTGACCATAAACATGGATTTTCTCTCTTTTGAAAATATCTAAGGGTTAAATCTCCCAGAAATATTCTACATTATGGATTCTTTTTTGTTATAAAACTTAATTATGAGACTTTTTTATGATTAAATAGTGTCCCGTTACATCTTACACAATAGAAGAAAACTACTTAAAATGATTATATGAATTATGAGAAATAACTTTAGCAACAAAATTAATGGGACAACCCAAAGCATTTCATCAGTCTTGTGTGTTCAAGACCTATCTTGGTTTGGATTTGACCATTCATTTTGGTTATAGTGTCCAATGTTACATCACTGATTCCAAAAAATTGTTATTCTCCATAAAGCGTGAACTACAGAAGTATTTTCCTCAACACTTCCAGGGATCTTCACATGTATGTTAAGCAAGTGTTTAGCACACAGTTTTTTGAAAAAAGAGCCATTTGAATTTTGTTGAAATGTTGGACACCAAAGGATTAATGATGTAACTAAAAGAGCTGGACACGAAAACCATGCTCATATTGTGCTATGTAACAAATAAAGTAATGAAAGCATAATTGTTCCCTTTTTTTTTTAATAAAGTTATTATGAATAACATAATGTTTGCAGTAAAATCCTCATATAAATGAACATTTAGATAAATGTAAACTATGTTAAGGTTTTTTGTCTCTCTCTATCAACTATTTTTTATGGCTCATATATATGTCTCAAAAATGGCTCAAGATTTTGTAAAATTGCTCAAGCATTGGCTCAAACTTTTTTTCAGCCAGGGCCGGCCCTGTATATGTGAAATGTCAACTACAGCAACAGGATAGCTGAAATTTCTATGTAGTTTGAATAAGGACTGGTTTTTAAAAAAAAAAAGGTATTGTGATTCACAAATAGTTTTATATTTATTGCAATAAAAGAATTGTTTTAACCTTTAGAAAGTATCTTTGTTATTCACAGTGATATCTTCAAATTTCAATAGTTAGATTGTGAGGGGTGATATTTTTCAATACAATTTAGTTACTTGTCCCTCAGGCTCTTACGTAATTCCCTACATTCCTGTCAGAGTCAAGCATCTAAGTGTTCAACTCTTTTCTATAAGTATAGAGAGCTACTTCTAATTGTTTCGAGTCTTGTCTAAATTTTGTATTTTTAAAAGTCGTCTGTTGTTGATTTGTCATATGTGGGAGAGGGTTTAGTCTCAATACATCACCGTTACACATATTGCATTGTAGGATGCGAAAAGTCAAAATATAAAATCGCATTCCTTAGTCCAGAAACCTTGACTAGGAGAGGGTTAAACTTTGTTAGAAGTGTTCAACTTTTTTCAATAACTATTATACTTTCATGTTTAGAGTCTTGTCTGAATTTGGTATTTTAAAAGTCGTCGATGTTGTTGATATGTTCTATATGGGGAGGGTAAAACGTTGTAACACATGCAGACAGTAGACACCATTTGGACAAAGCAGGGACACTATATTATTGTAAAATATGGTGTCCCTGGACAAAAGGGAGAAATTACACTTTTTGTCAGTTGTTTCTCCTTTTATCACATTGTTTTTCAACTCTATCCTATAATCATACTTTCCTTCGTAGACATTTACAATAACTTGACCGTGATGTATTCAAGGTCGTCTGCTGCAGTAGCTTTATGTGGGAAAAGTTTGTGAATAAGTACTTCAGAAATTTGAACCCTAAAGGAACCTCCCATTTTAAAATAAAATGGCCCCTTATACTCGACGTGTATATATTATATATTTAGCTCAAAGCTAAAAAGCCATTTGTGAGTAGATTAAAATACATACCACAATATTTTCCATTCAGCAGCAATCTCTATGCAGACCCTTTTCGGCAATATTTCCTTTCCTTTCGACGGGAAAACCAGAGATTTTGTCAAATTGATGAAGTCGTCTTTCTCTTTCGTCAATTTTCTGTAAAAAAGGAGACAACTAGTTTACGAGTGGAAATATTTTAAAGACAGAATTATCTCCCTTACTTTGTCAAGAGATAAAGAATCGTGTTACGTGAATATGTGTTTTAATTAATTGTGATTTCCCCTCATATAATGACTCTGCAGTTGTCGACTTTGAAGGCAAAATGATAGAAATTAAATCTCATTAATAGAACTGAAAACTGAATCATTATGAGCAAATTCCCCTTTAGTCACAATGTTTTCAAA
>JASEVX010000889.1:0-36975 GCA_031761405.1 Serripes groenlandicus
TCAAAATATGGTAATGGTACGTCACTGAAATGCGATGGGTCTTCATTAATAAATAAATTAAACTTAAAAATGAGATAGTGGGGCTTGGATCACACGCCAATTATAGTTATTTATGTGTAAATTGTGTTATATACTTATTTGAAATATACAAATTGCTAGTCAGCAAGGTAACTATTTATGCCAACTTAGTAATTTACTTAAAAGCATTCCATCTTTCATGTTTTACGGATTATTAGGGAAATACAAATGATGAAAAATGCTTTTAAATATTTAAGTATGACTTAACACTAAATAAGTTTGGTGGGATTTGACTCAGTTGATAATCCTCTAATTATCCTGTTCCAATATACAGAAAATCTGCAGCAGACGCCTTTGGAAATATTTTATCAAAAGTATAAAAATTCTCTGTAAATGGGAGTATGATAATTGAATAGAATTGAAAACTGGAAACCTAACCAGTACTCGCTCCATCTGTGTGACAAAAACACAGAGCCAGAACCTGCTTATCGCAGGATTCGAAACCGGGAACTTTTGTAGGAGAACCCGATGCTCTACTACTGCATCAAAATGTCTTCCACAGTCAACTCTTGAACGTATTGTACATTTAACCCTTTCCCCCATACGACAATTCTGCAGCAGACGACTTTGAACATATTTTGTCAAAACATAGAAAACCTCCATAATTGAATATATAACCTATGACTAAAAGTGGAAAACATTGTGGCAAAGGAGAAATTGCACGTTTTGTGCATTTTCTTCTTTTGTCACTATGTTTTCAAAAAGCCGTCTGCTGAAGAGGCATCAGAAAGCGTCTATATGAGGGAAAGGGTTAACAGCAAAAGATAAATAGCTCATTATGAGTACCGGTTATTTCCCCTTTTGTAACAATGCTTTCATTCTATTCAATAGAAATATTGCACATTTATTTATTTGTGTTTCCGAAATCGATTACTGCAGATTATTGAATGTTGGAAATACTTTTTGAAACTTTTCCGTATACAGACGCATTTTGACACATTTGCAGCAGATAACTTTTTAAAACAATATTGTAGAAGGAGAAATTTCTCATTATGTTTTCAAGACATGTCAATTAATTTTGCTTTCATTTGTGAAGATTTTCAATATGTCAGCCTATATGTTTTTTTTAACCCTTTCCCTCATACGACAATTCTGCAGCAGACGACTTTGAACACATTTTGTCAAAACATTGAAAATCTCTATAATTGAATGGATAACCTATGACTAAAAGTGGAAAACATTGTGGTAAAAGGAGAAATTGCTCGTTTTGAGAAATTTCTTCTTTTGTCACTATGTTTTCAAAAAGCCATCTGCTACAGAGGCTTCAGAAAGCGTCTATATGAGGGAAAGAGTTAAAGTTATCTGTTGCAGAGTTGTGGGAAAGGGTTTGATGGACTAGGAACTGGGAGCATACCTCCTAAATCACAGACGGCATTGATCTCCGTAAAGGGTGGAATACACGCACAGAGGCCATTCTGACAAAAGGCCATATCCAGGGGACACTCAGCATTATAGGTACAATTATTTCCGAGAACTGAAAACAAATAAAACATATTTCAATGGAATGAAAAGTATGTTATAGCTGAAATATTATTGTTTAACCTTTTGTATGTTAAGGTACTTTCCTCTGCAACACTTTTGCCAAAACATTTGTTTCTTCAATTGTTTGTTGAAATATAATCTACAAGTCAAATAGTTCGGGGGGGGGGGGGGGGGGGGGGGGGGGGAAGTCGGTGATCGGCATCCAAACCGTTTGCCTGTGTCATCAATGCATGTTGAAAAACATTGCTAGCATGTAAAGACTTAATGTCATTTGCTTTTGAAAATATCTGAAGAAATCTGATGTTATGAAAATTTAACAGTATCAGTATATAATTTTGATACCAAATTTTAAACACTCTGAGAAAAGGAGATATTTCTTATTTCAGTAAATTGGTTGTCTATTGTTAATTGAAAAGTATGGCAGAAATTAAATTGATTGATTAGGGTTAAACGCCATTTTCAAACACTATTTCAGTCATGTCACGGCGTTCGGTTCACCTATCCATGGGTATACTAACTTTCTCACATCAGTCTTTCCAAAAACTACCTGGTTTCTACATAGACTGATAGCAGAATACAGAATAGTTTATTAGACTTTAGCATAACATAGACTATCGTCATACAACTAAAAGTATCATATGTGTGCATGCAAATACAAACGTCAACGTATTAAAGTTATTCCGAGAGTTGTCACTCAAGAGTGTCTATGTTCTTAGTTTCTGAGCAGATATCACATATTTTGCTAAGTTATTCCAATAGGTTGAAGGCGAGTGACATGTTTTGTCGAACGTGGGGAAAAGGGTTGGCCAAGAAGGGGTTGGAACACACAACCCCTGGATTGATAGCCCACATCGCTGGTAGAAGACTTTGAGTTACATTGTTGTAAAGGAGCGAGTTGGTCCAAATGACAACATAGAGATTAACCATATGTTTGCATACCGGTATCTGTTTTCAAAGTCATAAACTTCATATTTATTTTGTTTGTTGGAAAGGCTTAAGCCTTTTACCTGCCTAATCGTACTCTTCCGCAAAACTTATTACCTCAATTTTGACATTGGAAGTTATTCATATAAAATCTAAATCATGGAGAGTGAAATTACACCAATTAGTCCCCATACGGATGTAGGACAATATTCGAAACAACCCCATTTAAAAATACAATATTGACAAAAGTCAATAGTTTGAACAGCAGCGATATATAGTTCAGTATAGATCAAAGACAATATTCGAAACATCCAAAACAAATAGTCCAATATTGTATATGGATATTCGAACCATCCCTCACTGAAAGTCCCATATAGATGTCACTAATAGAAACAACTCCCAAATAAAGTCCAGTATTGATGAATGACAATATTTGAACGCCCCATACCCCTAATTGTCCCATTTTAAAGTTGAACAATATTCGAAATGTCCCAACATGGACAATGTACAAAACAATCTAGTCCCATATTGATGTTTGGAAATTATCGAAATGACCAACACAAATGATCCCATTTTCATGTGGGAACATAATCAAAGCGGCCCTAACAATGAGTCCCAAAATGCTGTAGCACAAAACTCAACATGACCATTCGAAAAAGACCCCCACAAATAGTCCCAAATTTATATGGGAAAATATGTGAAATGACCTACCTTTTTTACAATGCTGTTCAGAAAGAACATAACCGTCTTTACATTTACAGAACTGATCCGAACAAACTGTCTCAACCTCCAGACAGTCAGAATCTCCACTACAATCTGAAAATTTTAGAAAAACAAAAGCAATTAGTTGATAGTGGTGTTTGGTTCTTACTCACTTGCATACACTGGTTGATGCATCTGTAGCAGCCAGGTTTAACCCTTTCTCTCATACGACAATTCTGCAGCAGACGACTTTGAACGTATTTTGTCAAAAAATAGAAAATCTCCATAATTGAATGGATAACCTATGACAAAAAGGGGAAAACATTGTGGCAAAAGGAGAAATTGCACATTTTGTGCAATTTCTTCTTGTGTCACTATGTTTTCAAAAAGCTGTCTACTGCAGAGGCGTCAGAAGAAGAAATTGCTCATTTGATTTGCTGTTTGTTGGAAAGGGTTAACTATTTAAAAGTATTCGCTCTCCTTTTTTCCTTCTATTGTATTTAGGCCATTTTACATTGAAACAAACTTTCCAGACCATACAATCAGTCAAAATACTTAAGGTAAGTCAAATTGAGAAATTTCTCCTTTTCCCCTCGATGTTTATATAGTCAACTCTGTTCAATAATCATACTTTTATATTACGAGATTTTTCTTATTTCTTCCTAAATGTTTTCAAAGTCCTCTGCCGAAGGATTAACGTTGACAAAGGGTTAGCTTGATATGCCTTTAACCAGTTCCAACATGAGAAAGTATTTTGACACATCTGCAGAGCACAATTATTGTCACAATGTTTTCAACTTAACGCAATATTCCTTTTTTTTTTTATAGACATTTTATATTTTTCGGTATATAACTAGTGTAATAAATAATATATATATAGTTCCTAAATGATCTCAAAATCGTCAACTGCAGAAATGTTGTATGTTTACTTGATGTTAGTCATAAACAAATGATCAGGGTCTGTTGATTTAAAGACTTTGTTTGTTCATTGGTTCGTTGTTTAGCGCTGTGTTCAACAATTTGTCAGTTATATCATGGGGTTACCTGGGTAAGTTACCAGTACCACTGTTCAGTTTTTTCCCGACACCAACTAGTCAGTTGTTAACCCCAAAATCACGAAGGCCAATAAAATGAGGCTATTACTACCATTTTTAAATTCATTGGTATGACACATCTGGGGTTTGATTCCGCGACCTCTCGCAGCCGAGGCGGACGCTTTACGACTATACCACTAACGATGTTCGGGGTCCTATCCACTTAGTGTAACAGAATCATAAACAGGCCACTCACGACCTTTGGGGTCCTCTCTACTTAGTGTAACAGAATCATAAACAGGCCACTAATGACGTTTGGGGTCCTCTCTACTTAGTGTAACATAATCATAAACAGGCCACTAACGACGTTCGGGATCCTATTCAATTAGTGTAACATAATCATAAACAGGCCGCTAACGACGTTTGGGGTCCTATCCACTTAGTGTAACATAATCATAAACAGGCCACTAACGACGTTTGGGGTCCTATCCACTTAGTGTAACATAATCATAAACAGGCCACTAATGACGTTCGGGATCCTATTCAATTAGTGTAACATAATCATAAACAGGCCGCTAACGACGTTTGGGGTCCTATCCACTTAGTGTAACATAATCATAAACAGGCCACTAACGACGTTTGGGGTCCTATCCACTTAGTGTAACATAATCATAAACAGGCCACTAACGACGTTTGGGGTCCTATCCACTTAGTGCAACAGAATCATAAACAAACAAATTGTTGCAAAACTTCTGTAGCCATGGTTCTAGTTTCATCTAGGACCCAATAAATGTAGATGGAAAGCAAAGGCTCTGGTAAGACAGTGCGTATGTACCGCCGGGCTTTTCTGATGTTTCACTGTATGCACATGCACCCATTACTTCACACTGACGGCATATGACGCATGCCGTTGCAGACGACTTTTGAAAACATTGCGATAAAGGGTGAAATTGCAATAATTTCAACTCTTTGTCAAAAAGTAACTTCAAGTTGTCTAGATTTTCAAGTTGTTCATCGTAAAGTAGACAACATTTGAAATATCATGTGAAGTAATTTGTTAAGACCAAAAAATCGCTAGACCCTGTTCATATATAAATCTCAAGCAGGAATATTGGCCTTCCATCACGTGCGCACACTGTTGATCCAGATTAGTTCTACCTTCGCACAGTGATACTTTTGTGCCCTCCTGCTGCGATTGGTGACGTAACAATACAGATCAGACTGAATGATTGTATAGCGCAATCCAAACCCTTTCCAACATACAGACCCTTTCTGACGCCTCTGCACTAGATGACTTGAAAAATCACTTTGACAAAAGGTGAAATTGCTTATAATGAGCCATTTCTCGTTTTGCCGCAATGTTTTAAACTTTATTAAAATCAATTCATTTATTAAGTAATACTTTAACAATAACATACATGTAATGGAAAGACAAAAAAGTCATTAAATTAGGCGAGAAGCCTAAACAAAAACAAAGTATAAAATACAATACAACATCTTATCTTTCAGTTCATAGTTCTAGCTCTGCAGAGGCAAAATATATATACCTACTAAAATTCAACAATTCTTTAACATTTGTTGAAATAAGCAAACAGGGGCGTAGCTTGGCAATACTCAATGTGTAGGCCGTCTCGTGAGAAAATCAACATTGTGGACTCTGTGTAAAGTATCGACCCGGATCAGCCTAAGCATGCCACACAGGCGTACCCGGATATACACTTTTCGCCTCCTGTGGATTTTCTGTTTCAGGAATCACTACTCTATCTATCCCCCCTTAGACGGAATGTGTCGGCTGGATCAGTCTGCGCGAACAGCGCAGGCTGATCTGGTCGATACATTACGCAGATGTGTATCGCCGCAGCTCACTTAATCATGATCTCCCTGGGGAAACAAACCAGTTATAGGCTAGGAAGTATGCCTTGCCCTATGGTTATTCGCCATCATCGGACCGCCGCTAATGGTGCAGAGTTGTTGTTTGTGGGAAAGGGTTAAACTAATGTCCAAGCTTCATTCTGTATTGCCTAATCCTTTCCCTCATATAGACGCTTTCTGAATCTCTGCAGCAGACGGCTATTTGAAAACATAGTGACAAAAGAAGAAATTGCACAAAACGTGCAATTTCTCCTTTTGCCACAATGTTTTCCACTTGTAGTCATAGGTTATCCATTCAATTATAGAGATTTTCTACTTTTTTACAAAATATGTTCCAGTCGTCTGCTGCAGATTGTTGTTTGAGGGAAAGGGTTAATACTCACGTGTTGTTGGTTGACAAAATCCTGAACTTGTACAATTTGTCAGGGGATATCCAAAACAATCATCATTGAAAAAACAAAATTCTTCCACTGAAAAAAGAAAAACCAACAAATTATAAAAGTCTTATTACATGTTTCGTCGACCGAAAATAACCCACAACCATTTATCATATTGTAATCACATGTTTCTTCTACAGAAAACACACACAATCATTCAACATATTATAATGACATGTTTCATAGTTTAGTTTAGCTACATGTTACATCTCATGAAAAATTCAACCATTTATAAAAGTGTAATCACATGTTTCATCCATTGAAACACATACTAAATAAATTGCCACAAGAAAAGCGATTTGGCAATTTTAAAAACAATCCCATATACAGCAGGCGACCGTGAACAAACTAAACAACTGAGCGAGTATGGAAACTCTCTATAAATAGAGGAAACAATTAAAATAAACTTGCAAACATTGTGACAAAAGAAGAAATGTTCAGTATGAACAGTTGTTCCCTGTTTCACAATATTTCCTGCAGCAAATGCTTCAAAACATGCTTTTGCTTATTGGAAAGATTTTAACCCACTCCTTGTCAAAAATGCTCATTACAAGCAATTTCATTTGTTCATGCCATTCCTTCCTTTATTGTCTGCTTCAGATAATATTATGTCAAAGCTTGTCTTTATCAAACAATGGATACATATCTAAGTACCAACATCTCATTTCACCTGCCTGATGTTACTACAGAGAGCACGGCATTTTCATTCATAACATAGCATAATTTAGTTCAACACTACTGCTGACGACTTTAAAAACTTCTGTGAAAGATCTCTTTATAAATGAGAGTTAAATTGTCAAATAGAATTTAAAACGGTTTGGTAAATGTTGACCCCTTTGTAAACAATGCAAATTTAGGTGCCATTGCTCAGAACGAGCAATGGCACCTAAATTTCCATTGTTTACCAATAATTACTATATAGGGTCAATTAAGTCAGGTACATGTCTGGAGCAACATGACCCTATAATTACTATATAGGATCAATTAGGTCAGGTACATGTCTGGAGCAACATGACCCTATAATTACTATATAGGATCAATTAAGACAGGTACATGTCTGGAGCAACATGTACCTATAATTACTATATAGGATCAATTAAGTCAGGTACATGTCTGGAGCAACATGACCCTATAATTACTATATAGGATCAATTAAGACAGGTACATGTCTGGAGCAACATGTCCCTATAATTACTATATAGGATCAATTAAGTCAGGTACATGTCTGGAGCAACATGACGCTATAATTACTATATAGGATCAATTAAGTCAGGTACATGTCTGGAGCAACATGTCCCTATAATTACTATATAGGATCAATTAGGTCAGGTACATGTCTGGAGCAACATGTCCCTATAATTACTATAAAGGATCAATTAAGTCAGGTACATGTCTGGAGCAACATGTTCTTATAATTACTATATAGGATCAATTAAATCAGGTACATGTCTGGAGCAATATGACCCTATAATTACTATATATGATCAATTAAGACAGGTACATGTCTGGGGCAACATGTACCTATAATTACTGTATAGGATCAATTAAATCAGGTACATGTCTGGAGCAACATGACCCTATAATTACAATATAGGGTCAATTAAATCAGGTACATGTCTGGAGCAACATGTTCCTATAATTACTATATAGGATCAATTAAATCAGGTACATGTCTGGAGCAATATGACCCTATAATTACTATATAGGATCAATTAAGACAGGTACATGTCTGGAGCAACATGTACCTATAATTACTATATAGGATCAATTAAGTCAGGTACATGTCTGGAGCAACATGACCCTATAATTACAATATAGGGTCAATTAAGTCAGGTATATGTCTGGAGCAACATGACCCTATAATAACTATATATGGTCAATTAAGACAGGTACATTTCTGGAGCAACATGTCCCTATAATTACTATATAGGATCAATTAAGTCAGGTACATGTCTGGAGCAACATGACGCTATAATTACTATATAGGATCAATTAGGTCAGGTACATGTCTGGAGCAACATGTCCCTATAATTACTATATAGGATCAATTAGGTCAGGTACATGTCTGGAGCAACATGTCCCTATAATTACTATAAAGGATCAATTAAGTCAGGTACATGTCTGGAGCAACATGACCCTATAATTATTATATAGGATCAATTAAGTCAGGTACATGTCTGGAGCAACATGTCCCTATAATTACTATAAAGGATCAATTAGGTCAGGTACATGTCTGGAGCAATATGACCCTATAATTATTATATAGGATCAATTAAGTCAGGTACATGTCTGGAGCAACATGACCCTATAATTACTATATAGGATCAATTAAGTCAGGTACATGTCTGGGGCAACATGACCCTATAATTATTATATAGGATCAATTAAGTCAGGTACATGTCTGGAGCAACATGACCCTATAATTATTATATAGGATCAATTAAGTCAGGTACATGTCTGGAGCAACATAACCCTATGATTACTATATAGGGTCAATTAAGTCAGGTACATGTCTGGAGCAACATGACCCTATAAATACTATATAGGATCAATTAAGTCAGGTACATGTCTGGAGCAACATGTCCCTGTAATTACTATATAGGATCAATTAGGTCAGGTACATGTCTGGAGCAACATGACCCTATAATTACTATAAAGGATCAATTAAGTCCGGTACATGTCTGTAGCAACATGACCCTATAATTACTATAAAGGATCAATTAAGTCAGGTACATGTCTGACGCAATATGACCCTATAATTACTATAAAGTATCAATTAAGTCAGGTACATGTCTGGAGCAATATGACCCTATAATTACTATATAGGATCAATTAAGTCAGGTACATGTCTGGAGCAACATGTCCCTATAATTACTAAATAGGATCAATTAAGTCAGGTACATGTCTGGAGCAACATGTCCCTATAATTACTAAATAGGATCAATTAAGTCAGGTACATGTCTGGAGCAACATGTCCCTATAATTACTAAATAGGATCAATTAAGTCAGGTACATGTCTGAAGCAACATAACCCTAACTAACTATATAGGATCAATTAAGTCAGGTACATGTCTGGAGCAACATGACCCTATAATTACTATATATGATCAATTAAGTCAGATACATGTCTGGAGCAACATGACCCTATAATTACTATATAGGATCAATTAAGCCAACGATTGTTTAACCCTTTCCCAAAGACAGATGCGTTCTGACGCCTCTGAAGCAGACGACTTTTTAAAACATTGTGACAAAAGAAGAAACGAGCAATATCTCCGTGCGTCACAAAATTTTCAACTTTATTCAGTTATTATTCCTTTATTTTTTAAAGATATTCCATGTTTTGGTAAATATGTTTTCAACGTTGTCGGCTGCATATTTGTTGTATGTGGGAAAGGGTCAATGAAGATGGTCAGTTAAGTTACCTGGGGTACATATCTTTATTCCAGTCGGATCTGAGGTGTCATCTAAACACTTTAACAGCGGCAAAGAGCAGTCACCATCATACGTACAATTGGTCACCGTCTCTAAATTCAGGTAAAACAAAAGTTAACCGACATACAATAAATACGCATGGAGATGACCTTGAAAACATCAGGGCAAAACTATTGAACATTAAATTAAATCTCTATCTATGAGAGCATAAATATTGAATAGAGTTTAAATAGTTGTGGCAAAAGGAGAAATTGGTAGTGAAATTGGTGTTCATTTGAGCAATTTCTCCTTTCGCCAAACTGATTTTAAAAGTTGTCTACTTCGTAGGCATCAGAATGATGGTTATTTAACCTGACGTTTTTTCATTGTACACCTAAAAGGACATGTTTATAACTTTTCACTTTGGTTTATCCCTTTTCCAAATATGACAAATCTGCAGCAGACGACTTTGAAAATGTTAAGTCAAACATGTTAAAACATAATTATGGAAACTATATGATTGATAAAATATACACGATACAACGCTGAAATCATTGTGGAAAAAGGAGGAATGTGCTCACAATGTTTTCAAAGGTCCTATGCTGCAGAGGCGTCAGAATAAATCTAAAAATGTGAAGAGGTTAACACTTTCCTTGATATAGACGCTTAATGACGCTTCTGCAGCAGACGGCTTTTTGAAAACATGGCGACAAAAGAAGAAATTGCTCAAAACGAGCAATTTCTCCTTTTATCACCATTTTTTTCAACTCTATTCAATTATTGTACTTTCATTTAAAGAGAGTTTCCAAAAGAAATTCAGGTATGTTTTCAAAGTCGTCTGCTGCAGATTGTTTGCATGTGGGAAAGGCTTAACTGAAAGACCATAGTTTCAGAATGCTGCAGCCTTGACAGATATCTTCTACCATATCATGATTTCATTCCAACACATTTCAAAGAATAAAGGCACAAATGTGGAAAAGTTTGCAGATGCAAATTTAACTCCTATTATCAAATACAGATGAAAATATTGTAGTAAAAAGATAAAAATATTTTAGTTTGCCACAATGTTTCCAAAAGTCTTCCGTTGCAGATGCGTCAAAATTCGACTGCAAGCCTTGAATGAATGAATGTATAATGTTTTATGGCGCATCGACAGTTAAGGTCATTTAGCGCGCAATTAAATTTAATTATTCATGATCCCTGGGTTAACAAACCAGTACTAGGCTAGAAAATGTGCCTTGCCCAAGGGCACTCCACCATGACCGTAGTGCCGCGACTGGGGATCGAACCCGGGACACCCAGTTTCGAAATCCCCGACGCTAACCACTCGATCACAGCGGAGTCCTGTGCAAGCCTTGAAAGGGTTAAAGATAATTTACATGTTTTGCAAATAACTTAAGTGGGACAAAATCGCATTAGAATATGATATCATTGCTTTGAGGTTTGATAATTCCAAATGCTTGACCCTTTCCCTAATACATATGCATTCTGGCGACTCTGTGGTAAACGATCTTTGAAAACAAATTCCCCTTTTGCCACAATGTTTTCTACTCTAGTCAATAATTATACGTTCATTTACAGGAAATTTCTATATTTTTGTTCAGATGTTTTCAAAGCCCTCTGCTGCAGAACTGTTGAATGTGCTTAAAGGTTTAATTTGTACAGGCACATCGGTTCACAGACTGCATGCAATCCATCAATCATTTGCGAACCCCAGCTCAGCCAACATTCCCTCCAAATATTTACACAATGAGACTCCTGCCATTCAACTGACACCGCTCGGCTCAAACCTAAATCTGCAGCAGACGACTTTGAAAGTATCTGGGCAAACACACATCAAAGCTCTATAAATATAGGTTCAAAAGTTGTTTTCTTCAGAGGTGTCGAAAAGCATATATATGAGGGAAAGGGTTAAGGTCTATGTGAAAATGAAGCCTGTTGTCTGGGATGTTAGTCACGTGGATTACTTGTCTGAGATGTAAGTCACGTGGATTACTTGTCTGAGATGTAAGTCACGTGGATTACTTGTCTGAGATGTTAGTCACGTGGATTACTTGTCTGAGATGTTAGTCACGTGGATTACTTGTCTGAGATGTAAGTCACGTGGATTACTTGTCTGAGATGTAAGTCACGTGGATTACTTGTCTGAGATGTTAGTCACGTGGATTACTTGTCTGAGATGTAAGTCACGTGGATTACTTGTCTGAGATGTAAGTCACGTGGATTACTTGTCTGAGATGTAAGTCACGTGGATTACTTGTCTGGGATGTAAGTCACGTGGATTACTTGTCTGGGATGTAAGTCACGTGGATTACTTGTCTGAGATGTTAGTCACGTGGATTACTTGTCTGAGATGTAAGTCACGTGGATTACTTGTCTGGGATGTAAGTCACGTGGATTACTTGTCTGGTATGTAAGTCACGTGGATTACTTGTCTGAGATGTAAGTCACGTGGATGACTTGTCTGAGATGTAAGTCACGTGGATTACTTGTCTGAGATGTAAGTCACGTGGATCACTTGTCTGGTATGTAAGTCACGTGGATTACTTGTCTGAGATGTAAGTCACGTGGATTACTTGTCTGAGATGTAAGTCACGTGGATGACTTGTCTGAGATGTAAGTCACGTGGATTACTTGTCTGAGATGTAAGTCACGTGGATTACTTGTCTGAGATGTAAGTCACGTGGATTACTTGTCTGGGATGTAAGTCACGTGGATTACTTGTCTGAGATGTAAGTCACGTGGATGACTTGTCTGAGATGTAAGTCACGTGGATTACTTGTCTGGGATGTAAGTCACGTGGATCACTTGTCTGGGATGTAAGTCACGTGGATTACTTGTCTGAGATGTTAGTCACGTGGATTACTTGTCTGAGATGTAAGTCACGTGGATTACTTGTCTGAGATGTAAGTCACGTGGATTACTTGTCTGGGATGTAAGTCACGTGGATTACTTGTCTGGGATGTAAGTCACGTGGATTACTTGTCTGAGATGTAAGTCACGTGGATTACTTGTCTGAGATGTAAGTCACGTGGATTACTTGTCTGGGATGTAAGTCACGTGGATTACTTGTCTGAGATGTAAGTCACGTGGATTACTTGTCTGGGATGTAAGTCACGTGGATTACTTGTCTGAGATGTAAGTCACGTGGATTACTTGTCTGAGATGTAAGTCACGTGGATTACTTGTCTGAGATGTAAGTCACGTGGATGACTTGTCTGAGATGTAAGTCACGTGGATTACTTGTCTGAGATGTAAGTCACGTGGATTACTTGTCTGAGATGTAAGTCACGTGGATGACTTGTCTGGGATGTAAGTCACGTGGATTACTTGTCTGAGATGTAAGTCACGTGGATTACTTGTCTGGGATGTAAGTCACGTGGATTACTTGTCTGAGATGTAAGTCACGTGGATTACTTGTCTGAGATGTAAGTCACGTGGATTACTTGTCTGAGATGTAAGTCACGTGGATTACTTGTCTGAGATGTTAGTCACGTGGATTACTTGTCTGAGATGTTAGTCACGTGGATTACTTGTCTGGTATGTAAGTCACGTGGATTACTTGTCTGGTATGTAAGTCACGTGGATTACTTGTCTGGGATGTAAGTCACGTGGATTACTTGTCTGGGATGTAAGTCACGGGGATAACTTGTCTGAGATGTTAGTCACGTGGATTACTTGTCTGAGATGTAAGTCACGTGGATTACTTGTCTGAGATGTTAGTCACGTGGATTACTTGTCTGGGATGTAAGTCACGTGGATTACTTGTCTGAGATGTTAGTCACGTGGATTACTTGTCTGGGATGTAAGTCACGTGGATCACTTGTCTGGGATGTAAGTCACGTGGATTACTTGTCTGAGATGTAAGTCACGTGGATTACTTGTCTGAGATGTAAGTCACGTGGATTACTTGTCTGGGATGTAAGTCACGTGGATTACTTGTCTGAGATGTTAGTCACGTGGATTACTTGTCTGAGATGTAAGTCACGTGGATTACTTGTCTGAGATGTAAGTCACGTGGATTACTTGTCTGAGATGTAAGTCACGTGGATTACTTGTCTGAGATGTTAGTCACGTGGATTACTTGTCTGAGATGTAAGTCACGTGGATTACTTGTCTGAGATGTAAGTCACGTGGATTACTTGTCTGAGATGTAAGTCACGTGGATTACTTGTCTGAGATGTAAGTCACGTGGATTACTTGTCTGAGATGTAAGTCACGTGGATTACTTGTCTGAGATGTAAGTCACGTGGATTACTTGTCTGAGATGTTAGTCACGTGGATTACTTGTCTGAGATGTAAGTCACGTGGATTACTTGTCTGAGATGTAAGTCACGTGGATTACTTGTCTGAGATGTAAGTCACGTGGATTACTTGTCTGAGATGTAAGTCACGTGGATTACTTGTCTGAGATGTAAGTCACGTGGATTACTTGTCTGAGATGTAAGTCACGTGGATTACTTGTCTGGTATGTAAGTCACGTGGATTACTTGTCTGAGATGTAAGTCACGTGGATTACTTGTCTGAGATGTAAGTCACGTGGATTACTTGTCTGAGATGTTAGTCACGTGGATTACTTGTCTGAGATGTTAGTCACGTGGATTACTTGTCTGGGATGTAAGTCACGTGGATTACTTGTCTGGGATGTAAGTCACGTGGATTACTTGTCTGAGATGTTAGTCACGTGGATTACTTGTCTGAGATGTTAGTCACGTGGATTACTTGTCTGGGATGTAAGTCACGTGGATTACTTGTCTGGGATGTAAGTCACGTGGATTACTTGTCTGGGATGTAAGTCACGTGGATTACTTGTCTGGTATGTAAGTCACGTGGATTACTTGTCTGGGATGTAAGTCACGTGGATTACTTGTCTGAGATGTAAGTCACGTGGATTACTTGTCTGGGATGTAAGTCACGTGGATTACTTGTCTCAGATGTTAGTCACGTGGATTACTTGTCTGAGATGTAAGTCACGTGGATGACTTGTCTGGGATGTAAGTCACGTGGATTACTTGTCTGGGATGTAAGTCACGTGGATTACTTGTCTGAGATGTAAGTCACGTGGATTACTTGTCTGAGATGTAAGTCACGTGGATGACTTGTCTGAGATGTTAGTCACGTGGATGACTTGTCTGGGATGTAAGTCACGTGGATTACTTGTCTGGGATGTAAGTCACGTGGATTACTTGTCTGAGATGTAAGTCACGTGGATTACTTGTCTGAGATGTTAGTCACGTGGATTACTTGTCTGAAAATATCGAGGGCTTGGCGTGAAACGGTTGTAACTAAAATTTATATTTTTTTACCACGGTTAATCACCTCGTCAAGTTTTTATAAGCGTTAAATCATTTTTTGGTAAACAATGGAAATTTAGGTGCCATTGCTCATTCTGAGCAATGGCACCTAAATTTGTATTGTTTACAAAGGGGTCAAAATTGCCCCTAAACCAGGGATCTCAAAATAAGTTTTTAGTTACAATCGTTTCACGCCAAGCCCTTGACATATTGGTAACCTAGTCGCCATGATATATAACGAATATATTTCCCATATGCAGACGCTTCTTGACGCCTCTGCAGCAGACGAATTTTGTTGATCATCAATTTCTCCTTTTACAGCCATTCTTTTCAATTTTATTAAATAAGTATACTTTCATTTCTAGGGAGTTTTCATATTTTTGATTGAATTTTTCATAGTCGTCTACTGCATGTTTGTTGTATGTGGGAAAGGGTTAAAGGTGCTGAACTCCAGAAAATAGATATTATAGTCAAAATTCTTAAAAAATTTTCAAAAGTACACTTGAAATATTACAATCAATATTCTGGGATGAAATTGGAGTAATGATTTCACTTTCCTGTACCATAAACATCTCATATTGAACTTTATGCTTTATTTTTACTGGGTAGACATACACATTTTGTACATTCTCATGACTTTCAATTGACAGTTTTTCAACTTTTACTGAATAGTTTCTAACTACCTATTACTTACTTTGTTGTCACTATTAGCAATATTTGCAGAAGTTTCAACATTTCAAAATTGTGATCACCATCTGCAGTTCGATACTTTTAAACTATTGAAAGGGGCCATAAAAGCATTCAATACAACATTCCAATACATCATTCCAATACAACATTCCAAAACAACATTCCAATACACAACATTCCAATACAACATTCCAATAAAACATTCTAATACCTTTCATACAGATGCTTCTCTCTTCGTCACAATGGTAGCCCTGAAACATGGCTTCACATGTAGTACTGTTAGTACAGGGAATGGCTGTGGCTGAAATAATTAAAACAATAACATGTAAGATGCTTCTTATAGAAGGTAATTAAAGTTACAAGCTTTCAAATTAAAAAGATCTATTAACCCTCACATACAATAAATCTGCAGCAGACGACTTGTGGCAAAACATGAAAAATCTCCATAAATGAAATCTATTTATTAAATTCATCATGAGCAATTTCTTCATTTGCCACAATGTTTTCAAAAGTCTTCTACTGCAGAGGTGTCAGAAAGCGACTGTATGTGGGAAGGGTACATGAACTGCATCTGGCGCTGTTTAGCCTTAATTGACTTTATGGTCTGCAATCGTTTTAAGTAACAATGACATAAAACCAGAGAGGATTCACTGTCTTCTGTTGTTGGAAGATGCATTATTTAAGTCTGTATAGCACTGAGGTGGAAAGTGAAGACTCTGGTGTGACACAGATACAGAGTATCTGATATACATGCTCATATGAACCTTCACTGTACACATATACAGCGTATCTGAGTCTCCACTGTACACAGATACAGCGTATCTAATACACATGCTCATTTGAGTCTTCACTGTTCACAGCTACAGCGTATCTGATACACATGCTCATCTGAGTCTCCACTGTACACATATACAGCGTATCTGATATAAATGCTCATATGAATCTTCACTGTACACAGATACAGCGTATCTGATATAAATGCTCATATGAATCTTCACTGTACACAGATACAGCGTATCTGATATAAATGCTCATATGAATCTTCACTGTACACATATACAGCGTGTCTGCTACAAATACTCATCTGAGGCTTCACTGTACACATATACAGCGTGTCTGCTACAAATACTCATCTGAGGCTTCACTGTACACAGATACAGCCTATCTGCTACAAATGCTCATATGAATCTTCACTCTACACATATACAGCCTATCTGAGTCTCCACTGTACACAGATACAGCGTATCTAATACACATGCTCATTTGAGTCTTCACTTTACACATATACAGCGTATCTGATACACATGCTCATATGAGTCTTCACTGTACACATATACAGCGTATCTGATACAAATGCTCATATGAATCTTCACTGTACACAGATACAGCGTGTCTGCTACAAATACCCATCTGAGGCTTCACTGTACACAGATACAGCGGGTCTGCTACAAATACTCATCTGAGGCTTCACTGTACACAGATACAGCGTGTCTGCTACAAATACTCATCTGAGGCGTCACTGTACACAGATACAGCCTATCTGCTACAAATGCTCATATGAATCTTCACTCTACACATATACAGCCTACCTGCTACAAATGCTCATATGAATCTTCACTGTACACATATACAGCCTACCTGCTACAAATGCTCATATGAATCTTCACTCTACACATATACAGCCTATCTGAGTCTCCACTGTACACAGATACAGCGTATCTAATACACATGCTCATTTGTATCTTCACTCTACACAGATACAGCCTATCTGCTACAAATGCTCATCTGAGTCTTCACTGTACACAGATACAGCGGGTCTGCTACAAATACTCATCTGAGGCTTCACTGTACACATATACAGCGTATCTGATACAAATGCTGTACACATACTGTAAACCATATAACCAATTATTTATCAGAAAAAGAAACAAAATGGCGACTTGTAACATCCCCACTCGTTTATAATAGGTTCTTGAACATTTAGGGAATGTACTTTTCTATCTATTGTAAAATGTGAAGCGAATAATGTAGATCAAGATCATGATTAAGCCGTTCCTTGACGCAGAGTCCACAATGTTGGTTTTCTCGCGGGACGGCTCATATCTGGAGGAGCAGGCTAATCTTGATCTACAAAGAGAGTTTACCTGAGTATGTAGGAGGACTGGTTGATGTCGTCATTGATCCGGAAGTACTTGAGGACATTGTAGTATAAGACGATGATGCATAGGTACCTGGAATAAAAAGCAGTTCTTTAAAAAAGCTTGTATTGCATGCATTGTATTTTTACGTGGATTACTCAATCACTGAACATTTTATAAGTGAGCAGTTCCACTAGAAAACACTTCACAACGCTATGCAAGTACTATCGGAGGAACGTCACATGACAGAATGACATCACATGACAGCATGACGTCACATGACTACATGACGACTAAAAACCCTAGCTGTGTACTGAAACACATTCACCATTTGAGCCGTCCCGCGAGAAAACCAACATTATGGCCTCTGCGTAATGTATCGACCTAGATCAGCCTGCGCAATCTGCGCCACAATCAGTCCACAATGTTGCTTTTCTCGCCGAACTGCTCATTTCATATTTAGGATTTTCGAAGAGCAGAAGGATATTATCCTCATCTATTTATATAAAACGTTCCTGGTTTAAATGTAAAGCAAAAGCCATATAAGTATACACCAATTAGATGACAACATTGTATGAATATGAATACCTTGTGAAGAGTATATCGACGTTGACATCGTGTCATACGGTGACGTCATGGTATACGATGAATCCATGGAAATGGACGAAGATGCTGATGACATTTCACCTAGAATTACATGTGATAATTTCTTCCAAAGTCTGTGATGATTCAAGAAGCATACAAAGCATTTAGACGAACACAATATACAAGGAATGATAACATTTATGTTGTACTTTGTTTAACCCATTCACGTATACAAACAATCTGTAGCAGACGATTTTCAACTCATCTTGGCAAACATCCCCATAAGTGAGATTTTAATCAATAAGAAGAGTTGAAAACATTGTGGCTAAAGGTGAAATTGCTCATTATAAATAATTTCTCCTTTTGACACATTATTTTCAAAAGGCGTCTGCTCAAGCAAAACAGCTCTGGATCGCTCACCTTAAAATGTACTCTTAAAAAGCGGTATTTTAATGATATTGTGATGATGAATGCACCTTCATGATTTCCAATTTCAATGAATCTGCATGATTAGTGCAATCTGTCCGAATTGTTTGTCTGTGTTGAGACAAAACATAGTTACGACGATTTCATATTTTAATTTGACATTAATTTGTAAATGAAACAAGAAATAATACGACCTTGTATCACTAATAGATCTTTGTTACAGATATGCCTATTTTGGAATAATGTTTTTACGTTAAGTCACATTGTTTCCTGACTGGTCCTGATCTTATTTTCACGAAACAAAGATGAACATTATGAACGATATTCAACATAAATACAATAACATACAATATGTGTTATTACATTCACGCAAATTGGCCTATAGTTAACATCAAAAAATTTATGTACGATTAACAAAACGGAATCACTCTAGAAGCAAACATAACATAAATAATGAATATTAACTTATTGTTCAGATAATAAGGAAATTTAAAATTTAGATAAATGAAATAAATGTGATCATTTATTATACAATGTATAACACATATGAGCCGTCCTACGAGAAAACCAACATTGTGGACACTGCATAAAGTATCGACACGGATTAGCCTAAGCATGCCGCGCTGGATAATCCGGACTGACACTTTTCCCTCCTGTAGATTTTCTATTTCATGAATCATTACTCTATACCTCTATCCCCCTGTGACGGAATGTGTCGGCCCGGACTTTACGCACAGTCCATAATGTTGATTTTCTCGTGGAACGGCTCATATATGAGTCTCATCTGCATAATCTCACCGGGGTCCTCGTTTGCAGTATATATATATTTGCATATTCTGACACAAACTAATGGTATAGTCCAACTCATGTTATGTTAATGTAACTTTAAACCTTAACCACGTACCACAAATCGGCAGCAGACGACTTTAAAAACATTTATTCAAACTATGGAAACGGCAAATTATAATTACACACATTCTTTAATGTGATATACATACATGTAATCAACGCAGAACCCACATATGATTTATAAAAAAAAATGCATCTTAATATCTCTATCCAAGCACTAACGGAGAAACGTCACATGACAACCGAAGAGACAAACGAAACTATGATTACAAAACCTAGCTGTGTACTGCAAAAACATTCACTGTTTGAGCCGTCCCGCGAGAAAACCAACAGTATTGCCTCTGCGTAATGGATCGACCCAGATCAGCCTGCACAATCTGCGCAAGCTAATCCGGGCCGACACATTCCGTCTCAGAGGGAAGAGGTATAGAGTAATGATTCATGAAACAAACAAAAAATCATAGTGGGCGAAATGTGGCATGCTTAGTCTGATCCAGGTCGATACTTTAAGCAGACGCCACAATGTTGGTTTTCTCGCCGGACGGCTCATTTCATATTTTAGGAGTTTTGAAGAGCAGAAGGATATTATCCTCATCTATTTATATTAAAACATGGTTTGTATTTGATGTTTCTGTATGAGACCTGATGAGATGTTTTAGATGTGTCTATGAATACTACATGTATATTGTTAATGTTCAGAAAGTTTAAATATAATTTCGTGTTAGGGAATGACGTTTTTTTTTTAATACTAAAGAATTTCTGAATAGTTTTCGTTTATTAATCAGGGATGTTAATAAAACGTTCCTGGTTTAAATGTAAAACCAAAGCCATATAAGTATACCCCAATTATATGACAACATTGTATGAATATGAATACCTTGTGAAGAGTATATCGACGTTGACATCGTGTCATACGGTGACGTCATGGTATACGATGAATCCATGGAAATGGACGAAGATGCTGATGACATTTCACCTAGAATTACATGTGATAATTTCTTCCCAAGCCTGTGATGATTCAAGATGCATACAAAGCATTTAGGAACATTAACAAAGTTAAAGAGACGAACACAATATACAAGGAATGATAACATTCATGTTGTACGTTGTTTAACCCATTCCCGTATACAAACAATCTGTAGCAGACGACTTTAAACACATCTTGGCAAACATCCATTCATCCATCTCATTATGAGCAATTTCTCCTTTTGACACAATATTTTCAAAAGGCGTCGGCTCCAGAGGCATTTGGAAGCGACAGTAAGCATATAAAGCAAGAGGGCAAAACAGCTCTGGATCGCACACCTGAAAATGTACTCTAAAAAAACAATATTTCAATGACATTGTGATGATTAATGCACCATCATGATTTCCAATTTCAATGAATCTGCATTATTAGTGCAATCTGTCCGAATTGTTTGTCTTTGTTGAGACAAAACATAGTTACAACGATTTTATATTTTAATTTGACATTAATTTGTAAATGAAACAAGAAATAATACGACCTTGTATCATTAATAGCATTAATAGATATTTGTTACAGATATGCCTATTTTGGAATAATGTTTTCACGTTAAGTCACATTGTTTCCTGACTGGTCCTGATCTTATTTTCACGAAACAAAGATGAACATTATGGACGATATTCAACATAAATACAATACAATACAATATATGTTATTAGGCTACATTCACGCAAATTGGCCTATGGTTAATATCAAACAATTATGTACGATTAACAAAACGTAATCACTTTAGAAGCAAACATAACACAAATAATAAATAGTAACTTATTGTTCAGATAATAAGGAAATTTAATTTAAAATGTAGATAAAGGAATTCAATGTTATCATTTATTACACAATGTAAAACATATGAACCGTCCCATGAGAAAAGAAACATTGCGGACACTGCATAAAGTATCGACACGGATTAGCCTAAGCATGCCGCGAAGATTAATCCGGACTGACACTTTTCCCTCCTGTAGATTTTCTATTTCATGAATCATTACTCTATACCTCTATCCCCCTGTGACGGAATGTGTCGGCCCGGACTTTACGCACAGTCCATACTGTTGATATTTTCGTGGAACGGCTCAAATATATGAGCCCCATCTGCATAATCTCGCCGGGGTCCTCGTTTGTAGTATATATATGTATATATATTTGCATATTCTGACACAAACTAATGGTGTAGTTCAACTCATGTTATGTTAATGTAACTTCAAACCTTTACCACGTACCACAACGCGGTAGCAGACGACTTTAAAAAAATGTACTCAAACTCTGCGTAATGGATCGACCCAGATCAGCCAGCGCAATCTGCGCAGGCTAATCTGGGCCGAGACATTCCGTCTCAGAGGGAAGAGGTATAGAGTAATGATTCCTGAAATAAAAAATCATAGCAGGCGAAATGTGGCATGCTTAGTCTGATCCAGGTCGACACTTTACGCACAACCCACAATGTTGGTTTTCTCGCCGGACGGCTCATTTCATATTTTAGGAGTTTTGAAGAGCAGAAGGATATTATCCTCATCTATTTATATTAAAACATGTTTTGTATTTGATGTTTCTGTATTTACCTGATGAGATGTTTCAGATGTGTCTATGAATACTACATGTATATTGTTAATGTTCAGAAAGTTTAAATATAATTTCGTGTTAGGGAATGACGTTATTTTTTTAATACTAAAGAATTTTTGAATAGTTTTCGTTTAATAATCATGGATGTTAATAAAACGTTCCTGGTTTAAATGTAAAACCAAAGCCATATAAGTATACCCCAATTAGATGACAACATTGTATGAATATGAATACCTTGTGAAGAGTATATCGACGTTGACATCGTGTCATACGGTGACGTCATGGTATACGATGAATCCATGGAAAAGGACGAAGATGCTGATGACATTTCACCTAGAATTACATGTGATAATTTCTTCCCAAGCCTGTGATGGTTCAAGATGCATACAAAGCATTTAGGAACATTAACAAAGTTAATGAGACGAACACAATATACAAGGAATGATAACATTCAAGTTGTACGTTGTTTACCCCATTCCCGTATACAAACAATCTGTAGCAGACGACTTTAAACACATCTTGGCAAACATCCATTCATCCATCTCATTATGAGCAATTTCTCCTTTTGACACAATATTTTCAAAAGGCGTCGGCTCCAGAGGCATTTGGAAGCGACAGTAAACATATAAAGCAAGAGGGCAAAACAGCTCTGGATCGCTCACCTGAAAATGTACTCTAAAAAAGCAATATTTCAATGACATTGTGATGATTAATGCACCATCATGATTTCCAATTTCAATGAATCTGCAGTATAAGTGCAATCTGTCCGAATTGTTTGTCTTTGTTGAGACAAAACATAGTTACAACGATTTTATATTTTAATTTGACATTAATTTGTAAATGAAACAAGAAATAATACGACCTTGTATCATTAATAGATCTTTGTTACAGATATGCCTATTTTGGAATAATGTTTTCACGTTAAGTCCCATTGTTTCCTGACTGGTCCTGATCTTATTTTCACGAAACAAAGATGAACATTATGAACGATATTCAACATAAACACAATAACATACAATAAATGTTATTACATTCACGCAAATTGTCCTATAGTTAAAATCAAACAATTATGTATAGTACGATTAACAAAACGGAATCACTCTAGAAGCAAACATAAAATAAATAATGAATATTAACTTATTGTTCAGATGATAAGGAAATACAATTTAAAAGTTAGATAAATGAATTCAATGTGATCATTTATAACACATATGAGCCGTCCTACGAGAAAACCAGCATTGCGGACACTGCATCAAGTATCGACACGGATTAGCCTAAGCATGCCGCGCTGGATAATCCGGACTGACACTTTTCCCTCCTGTAGATTTTCTATTTCATGAATCATTACTCTATACCTCTATCCCCCTGTGACGGAATGTGTCGGCCCGGACTTTACGCACAGTCCATAATGTTGATTTTCTCGTGGAACGGCTCATATATGAGCCCCATCTGCATACTCTCACCGGGGTCCTCGTTTATAGTATATATATGTAGATATATTTGCATATTCTGACACAAACTAATGGTGTAGTCCAACTTGTCATGTTATGTTAATGTAACTTCAAACCTTAACCACGTACCACAACTCGGCAGCAGACGACTTTAAAAACATTTACTCAAACTATGGAAACGGCAAATTATAATTACACACTCTCTTTAATGTGATATACCTACATGTAATCAACGCATAACCCTTATATGATTTATAACAAAAAAGGCAACTTTACATCTCTTATCCAAGCACTAACTGAGAAACGTCACATGACAACATGACGTCACATGACAACATAACCTCACATGACATCATGACGTCAATTACAACCGAAGAGACAAACGAAACTATGATTACAAAACCTAGCTGTGTACTGCAAAAACATTCACTATTTAAGCCGTCCCGCGAGAAAACCAACAGTATTGCCTCTGCGTAATGGATCGATCCAGATCAGCCTGCGTAATCTGCGCAAGCTAATCCGGACCGACACATTCCGTCTCAGAGTGAAGAGGTATAGAGTAATGATTCCTGAAATAAACAAATCATAGCAGGCGAAATGTGGCATGCTTAGGCTGATCCGGGTCGATACTTTAAGCAGACGCCACAATGTTGGTTTTCTCGCCGGACGGCTCATTTCATATTTTAGGATTTTTGAAGAGCAGAAGGATATTATCCTCATCTATTTATATTAAAACATGGTTTGTATTTGATGTTTCTGTATTTACCTGATGAGATGTTTTAGATGTGTCTATGGATACTAAATGTATATTGTTAATGTTCAGAAAGTTTAAATATAATTTCGTGTTAGGGAATGACGTTCTTCTTTTAATACTAAAGAATTTCTGAATAGTTTTCGTTTAATAATCAGGAATGTTAATAAAACGTTCCTGGTTTAAATGTAAAACCAAAGCCATATAAGAATACACCAATTAGATGACAACATTGTATGAATATGAATACCTTGTGAAGAGTATATCGACGTTGACATCGTGTTATACGGTGACGTCATGGTATACGGTGACGTCATGGTATACGATGGATCCATGGAAAAGGACAAAGATGCTGACGACATTTCACCTACAATTACATGTGATAATTTCTTCCAAAGTCTGTGATGATTCAAGATGCATACACAGCATTTAGGAACATTAACAAAGTCAATGCGACGAACACAATATACGAGGAATGATAACATTCATGTTGTACGTTGTTTAACCCATTCACGTATACAAACAATCTGTAACAGACGACTTGAAATACATCTTTGCAAACATCCCCATAAGTGAGAGTTTAATCAATAAGTAGAGTTGAAAACATTGTGGCTAAATGTGATATTGCTCATTATGAAATGAGTGTTTGTCTATGTTGCGACAAAACATAGTTACGACGATATTATATTTTAATTTGACATTAATTTGTAAATGAAACAAGAACTAATACGACTTTGTATCATTAATAGATCTTTGTTACAGATATGCCTATTTTGGAATAATGTTTTCACGTTAAGTCACGTTGTTTCCTAATTGTTCTTGATTTTATTTTCGAGAAACAAAGAGGTTCATTATGGATAATATTAAACATAAATACAATACAATACAATATATGTTATTACATTCACGCAAATTGCCTATAGCAAATAACAACAACAATTATGTACGATTAACAAAACGTAATCACTACGAGAGGCAAATATAAAATAAATAATGATATTACCTTATTGTTCAGATGATAAGGAAATTTAAAAGTTAGATAAGATGAATTCAATGTGATCATTTATTACACAATGTATAACACATATGAGGCGTCCCACGAGAAAACCAGCATTGTGGACACTGCGTAAAGTATCGACACAGGATCAGACTACAGCAAGTGCAGCGCAGGTTGATCCGGGTGTGACACTTTTCGTCTGCTGTATATTTTCCTTTTCAACATTCATTACTCCCATACATCAATACGGAATGTGTCGGTCCGGATTTTGGTCGATACATTACGCAGAGTCTATAAGTGTTCCAGAGAAAGGTGACACATGTATACATAGACTGGTTGAAATATAAACCCAATTGTTACACAATGTATAAATAAAATGCCATTTGTAATGTTAACAGCGCGTCGTCCTGGCTCCAAATATATAACACAGTTAAAGCTGTACTCAGCAGCATTTGCTCGTGAACGCATTTGAATGGTCAGAAGCAAATTCGTTCTCTAAATTAACTTGCGGATCCTGTTTGTCCAATGCTTTAAACTTATTTCGAAAACATGAGCTCATAAAATCTATTTATGTTATTTTTACTTGATTATAGGGGTTACTTCTGATTAAAACAACTAGTTTCACATCATTAAGACTCCAGCTTCTCGTTTTATCATCTGTTATTTAGTTTGGCAAGTATATGAATTATAATAACAATATGAAAAAATGCATATACGACGTCTTTCTACGACCTGACGAATAAAATGCGGATACATTTTTAAAAAAGATATACTTTGGAAAAGGAATACTTACAATATGTGCTTGAAAGGATTTAGGCTGGCACTCGTGATCTAATATACGAAAGGAATTATTACCACCAGGAATGCATGTTATGATATATATATTATTATTTATTATACATGGGAAATGAATAACTTACAACATTCGCTTGTCATGTTCTTAAGTTGCATCGAAACTTGATCGAGGAACCACTGACATTAAGCGCGTCCATGATTCAAAATCAGTGTATTAGATAATGGTTCAGGCGACTGTGTTTATCATCCAGTTATAACATGCATCTCTGTCTTCCGCTGTCAGTCCTTCACTAACATTTACCATATCAGTGGCAGCACATTTAAGGCCATCACAGAATAACCTGAATTGTATCAGAAACAAAATGTATGAACCTAGGCTGACGATCCTGGGTTATGTTGCAATTGGCGATCCTGGATTATGTTGCAATTCAGCGATAACTGGAGTTATGTTTTAAGTGTAGCGATACTGGGGTTATGTTGCAATTTGCGATACCAGAGTTATGATGGCAAATATGCGATACTTGGTTATGTTATAATTGACTATGCTGAGTTATGTTGCAATTTACGATACTGAGGCCTTGTGCAATTTGCAATACTGGGTTACTGTGTGCAATTGGCGTTACTTTGGTTATGTTGAAGATTCAGCTATATCAAAATCTCTACCTACTAGAGTCTATCATCACCATCATTCAAGACTTCAATGTGCCAACGCTGTGTTTATGCTGCAATTGGCGATACTGTTTTACATTGCAATTGCGATACTGTGAAGTATGCTAGCAATTGGAGAATCGAAAATTGAGATACTGTGTTATGTTACAATTTACTATCCTTGGTTATGTTACAATTGGCGATACTAGGTTATGTTGCTATTGGAGATACTTGGTTATGTTTGAATTTGCGATACTGGGTTATGTTTGAATTTGCGATACCGGGTTATGTTACAATTTTGCGATACTGGGTCATGATGCGATTATCGATACTGGGTTATGATGCAATTTGTGATACTGGGTTATTTTACAATTGGCGATACTGCGGGTCATGATGCGATAGGCGATACTGGATTATGATGCAATTGGCGATACTGGGTTATGTTGCAATTTGCGATACTGCGGGTCATGATGCGATAGGCGATACCGGATTATGATGCAATTGGCGATACTGCGGGTCATGATGCGATAGTCGATACCGGATTATGATGCAATTGGCGATACTGTGGGTCATGATGCGATAGACGAGACTGGATAATGATGCAATTGGCGATACTTGGTTATGTTACAATTGGCGATACTGCGGGTCATGATGCGATAGGCGATACTGGGTTATGATGCGATAGGCGATACTGGATTATGATGCAATTGGCGATACTGGGTTATGTTGCAATTGGCGATACTGCGGGTCATGATGCGATAGGCGATACTGGATTATGATGCAATTGGCGAGAACTAGTTAATGTTGCAATTGGCGATACTGGGCTATGTTGTAATTAGCGGTACCGTTATATTGCTATTTATCATGATTGTATTTGATTTTCATTGTTTTTGGTTTTTGTTTTGAGTTTAATAATATTTCAGTTATATTTAGGCGTTAACCCGGTAATTGACATCATTCTGGATATTGAGGTTAACACTGTTGGGTATTTCAGTATACGGGCAGTGGGAGAGAGATAGGGTCCTGTTAGTCCCGATGATGTAGGACTGTTATGAATACCTCGATTGTCACTGCGCATACCGTGTAATCCTCGAGGTGGAAGATATTATCACAATGTTAGAGGGAGGTCGCGGGTTCGATCTCCGTCCAGGTTATATTAAATACTTTAAAATTGGTAGTAGTGGCTGCCATCCTAGTCGGGGTTAGCATTACAACTGACTGGCTGGTGTTAGGATAAATGGACCAGTAGTACTGGTAACGCCGTGCTGTGACTGAATAGTTGTTGAAAGCGGCGTAAAACACCAATCAGTAAATCAATCACAATGTTAGAATTAAGCCTCGCATAAGCCTTTTAGTCCCCCATCTGGTAACCCCGGGGAGGTTTAGTATAAGTTTGCGTCTCTTACACCTGTCCTTCTTCCTTATCCAAGCTATATCCCATTTTACCATTTCACCTAGAGTTACCAAATTCGGTATGCTCGTATCTCTTGATAAGACGCAGTGGTGCTTGCTAAAATTGGATCACAGTGACCTTGAACGTGGCATCTTATCTCCTTCAAGACAATAAATGCCCAATCATTTCCGGGTCATATCTCCGACATGATTTGACTTAGAGTGACATTTACCTTGACCTCTGCTATCGCAATTCCTGATACCAAATTTTATCAAAAGATGTATTTTAGAAAGAGATTGTTCCATGCACTAACTTTGGTCCCTCTGACTTTAGATCAGACCCCATTTAAAGAAACGTCTTGCCTGGGACGTATCTCACCGTGAGTCACCAAATATTGCATTTAGATGCATCTTGTACAATGGACAATCTTGTGCCGGTAATATCTAATATGTTATCTTACTAAATTATCTCTGAAGATGCATCTTGGGAAGTGGGCGTGACAAACACAAATCTGGGTAACTGTGACATGAACCTTGAACTCTCGGCCAATTAAAAGGAACAGTTTGTCCAGACTATACATCCTATGCTATTGTACCTTCTCACATTTAAAACCTGGTGGTGTGCACTATGGGTTGTCTATAATCCTTTTTGTTTGTGATAAGAGCATTGAAAGAAAATGAGCTATTGCTCAGATGTAGTCAGTATTCGTTTATATTTTCAGGCTTGTCTCTACTCTTCGTAAAAGTTGTGTTTCCTTTGTTTGCATATACTTTTCGGTTGATGATAATTGTGATAAATTATACTTACTCGCAAATCTCTGTTACATTTGATGTCGTGAAAAGCTCAAGGAAGTAAATGTCACACACATCGCTAATAACCTCTATAACAGTTTCCACGGAGCCACAATCTGAAAGTACGAGGGTTGCACATCAACTCTCCAAAGCAATTGCTACGATTTGAAGTAAATGCATCCGGTAGTAGGCAACCGAGCTGTTGGCACCTAGCAATCCACAATCAGCAGATAGCAAGTCTGCCAACTTACTTCCAAGTCAACTGTTAAGTAGCAATCGGCATATAGCAACCAGTGGCCTGCATTTTACACTTGGTATGAAGTAATTAATACTTAGTTTCTAGCAAGAAGTTCGTTTATAGTTTGCTCACTTGGACTCCAAACCGTTTACAACAATGGAGCAGTTAAATAACGCCACAAGGAAACCTAATAATCATCAAGCCTTGTTGACTAACAAGAACCGAGTTAAGCTATGCGCCTTGTCCAAACACGGCGAACCAACACCATTAGGCTCACATGGTAACAAGGATAACAATCAAACCGTGAGTTACGAGTTGGAATAACTGTTCGGAAATAGTTCACGCTTTGCGAAATTCGTGATGACTATCGCCATTCGTATTGCAATTACAGTCTAATGAGTCCCCACGGGAAACTCGTCAGTTGAATTAGATGATTGCTGTGAAGCATACCGAGGGCTTGGCGTGAAACGGTTGTAACTCAAAACATATTTTGAAAACACTAGATTAGGGGCAATTTTGACCCTTTTGTAAACAATGCAAATTCAGGTGCCATTGCTCAGAACGAGCAATGGCACCTAAATTTCCATTGTTTAACAAGAGAAATGATTTAACGCTTAAAAAGATCGAAATGATAGGTCGAATGGCCGCCCGTGCTCTACACGTAACGTAACTGAAATACAGTGGAAAATGGCGTTAAAGTTTTATTAACGCTTTACCACATACGACAATTCTGCAGCAGACGACTTTGAACATATTTTGTAAAAAAGTAGAAAATCTCTATTATTGAATGGATAACCTATGACTAAAAGTGGAAAACATTGTGGCAAAAGGAGAAATTGCACGTTTTGTGCAATTTCTTCTTTTGTCACTATGTTTTCAAAAACATGGAATATCACTATAATTAAATGGATAACCTATGACTAAAAGTGGAAAATATTGTGGCAAAAGGAGAAATTGCTTGTTCTGAGCAATTTCTTCTTTTGTCACTATGTTTTCAAAAAGCCGTCTGCTGCAGTGGCGTCCGAAAGCGTCTATATGAGGGAAAGGGTTGATGAAACTCGACCATTTCATAATTTTGATATTGGATACACGTTGCTATTTCGAAATAGTTTTAGATCATATTGTCTACCAGCTCAGTCTTATCACAATACTCACAAATTGAGATAATAATTGTACAAGATTGTGAACGTAATATGTGAACTGGGTTATATTTGACATAACCTCGCATCAACGCATTCATACCAGAAATGAATAATAAATCGTCTCGAATTTATAATGAACCATTTGCTTACCTGCCACGGTGTACGACTGTGAATATCCTGTAAGAAAGAAGCAGAGCGGTCAATAAAGCTTTTATATACATACTATCGATAACACAAAGGCACTTGGGGTTAGTTAATATTAGTATACAATTTTTATTTCACGTCCTTCAGCAATTAACTGGCGCTCTTTTATCGCGTTAAATGGGGTTCATGTATTTTCTAGGACAGGACAATGGTTTTACGGATTAAATGTGCTGTAATTAAACTCGACCGCGTATGTATATGAGCCGTTCCTCGAGAAAACCAACTTTATGGATTCTGCGTAATGTATCGACCAGATCAACCTGCGCAGTCCGCGCATGCTAATCTGGGCCGACATATTCCGTCTCTGGGGGGGGGGGGGGGGGGGGGGGGGGGAAATAGAGATATAGAGTAATGTTTCCTGAAACAGATAATCCACAGGAGGCGAAAAGTGTCTGTCCGGGTTAGCCTGCGCAGCATGCTTAGGCTGATCAGGTTCGATACTTTACGCAGAGTGAACACTGCTGGTTTTCTCGTGATACGGCTCATTTGTCGATGTTCGTACATTCGGGGTTATTTTATTTTAAACTTCAGGTAATTACGATTATATTGTATGTTTGTAAATTCTGCTTTTGATCATAATAACCTATCTCAAGAGGTTTCCAGAATATTCTATATGACAATATAGCGAACATGGAATAACTGAATCCGACTGCGCTGGGACACAGGCTCGTCTGGATCTCCGCTGATCGCCTAGTTCCGAAGAAGGTAGATTCTCGCTTAACTCCGCTCTTTTTACGTGATGTCCTTAGTCTAATGCTGCTCTCACACTGTGGCGAATATGCTAGCGAATGTGCTTACTAATGGAAATATTTGACAATCGCTCAAACTTTGCAACATTCGCCGTGTCTTCGTAAGCGTTGGTAACAAATTCGGAATGTTCACAAGTCATTCTCCACCTCCTTACGAAGATCGCTCAATTAATCCGCCGTGGACAGTGGTTAGCGTCGGGAATTTGGAACCGAACGTTCGATCTCCAGCCGCGGCGGTCATGATGGAGTGCCCCTGGGCAAGGCATATTTCCTGGACTAGTTTGTTTACCCCCGGGAACATGAATAAGTGAGCTGTCGCCGTGATATAACTGTAATAATGTTGAAAATGGCGTACACAACCCAAATAAAACAAACAAGTTATCCTTGGTGTGACCCGAATCCGATTATTCAAACACATCCCACCAAACACTGAGCGACGGCGCTCTGCGAAAAAAAAAACCAAAACCTCTTGCGACCAGTGTATATCCTTATCAGCATGTGCATCTGCGCAATCTGGTATGATTCTGCACTGTAAGCAAATGCAGAGCTCAAGAGAAGGGGCGCATTGCCTGTTTTAAAATCCTTATTTTATCTCCAAAACCTATGTTGTTGGTACTCAAAAGAATCGTCTCAGGGAGACGATTCTTTTGAGTACCTACAACAGAAGTTTCAATGAGTGCCTACAGAGATTTCATAAAAGCAAGACCTGTTCACTCCTCCGTATCTAGTCCTCTGCAAATGAGTCTTAGAGAGTGTTTAACACTTTTTAAAAACAGTGTTTTGAGCCGATATCATGTGTGCGCAAGAAATGTTTTGTTAACACAAATGTTTTGTCTTTACAATCATTACGCTTTCGTTGTTTTTCACAGGTCAAACGATCTTTCATTCTTGGCGACCATTAAGTATGTGGGTATCGCAAAGTTTGGAAACACTTCATAAATAATTTTTCCTTCACATAGTAATCAATCAAATAGATAAATCACGCTTCGGTAATAGTCAAAAGATTAAGTTTATAAATACCAGATGAGGAGGTTGTCATCGAACTGTACGGATCGTAATACCCGGTGTACGTATTGGTATGATCTGACATCGAATTGTAACCGCCGGTATACGAAGTGGACCAATCTGACATTGAATCGTAACCACCGGTGTACGAAGTGGACCAATCTGACATTGAATCGTAACCGCCGGTGTACGAAGTGGACCAATCTGACATCGAATTGTAACCACCGGTGTACGAAGTGGACGAATCTGACATGGAATTGTAACCACCGGTGTACGAATTTGACATGGAATTGTAACCACCGGTGTACGAATCTGACGTGGAATTGTAACCACCGGTGTACGAATCTGACATGGAATTGTAACCACCGGTGTACGAATCTGACATCGAATTGTAACCACCGGTGTACGAATCTGACATCGAATTGTAACTACCGGTGTACGAAGTGGACGCATCTGACATCGAATTGTAACCACCTGTGTACGAATCTGACATCGAATTGTAACCACCGGTGTACGAAGTGGACGAATCTGACATCGAATTGTAACCACCGTAGTACGAAGTGGACGAATCTGACATCGAATTGTAACCACCGTAGTACGAAGTGGACGAATCTGACATCGAATTGTAACCACCGTAGTACGAAGTGGACGAATCTGACATCGAATTGTAACCACCGTAGTACGAAGTGGACGAATCTGACATCGAATTGTAACCGCCGGTGTACGAAGTGGACGAATCTGACATCGAATTGTAACCACCGGTGTACGAATCTGACATCGAATTGTAACCACCGTAGTACGAATCTGACATCGAATTGTAACTACCGGTGTACGAATCTGACATCGAATTGTAACCACCGGTGTACGAAGTGGACGAATCTGACATCGAATTGTAACCACCGTAGTACGAAGTGGACGAATCTGACATCGAATTGTAACCACCGGTGTACGAAGTGGACGAATCTGACATTGAATTGTAACCACCGTAGTACGAAGTGGACGAATCTGACATCGAATTGTAGCCACCGTAGTACGAAGTGGACGAATCTGACATTGAATTGTAACCACCGTAGTACGAAGTGGACGAATCTGACATCGAATTGTAACCACCGGTGTACGACGTGGACGAATCTGACATCGAATTGTAACCCCCGTAGTACGAAGTGGACGAATCTGACATCGAATCGTAACCACCGGTGTACGACGTGGACGAATCTGACATCGAATTGTAACCACCGTAGTACGAAGTGGACGAATCTGACATCGAATCGTATGAGGAATCACTTGGGTAAGACGTCATTGAACCTGAAATTAGAATTGAATATGTGTCCGAAGTATGTTACAGTTCTTTATTCGGTTTTAGGTTATTAGAGCACATAAAGCTTCGAAACTCCAAAGTTCATTGTACATGACAGTATATGAAAAAGACATTTGTATAAAGAAGCAATACGTTAAGCTGAAAGCATTTTCTTTTTTCGAATGCATTATATAAATATATCGTTTCAAAGTATAGTATTAAAGAGTAGGATTAGAGCCTTTATTTCTCGTTCAGAATACCATACTTAATCAAAGCGCCGATGGCACTGTAGTGGCGATCATATAGAAAATCCTGCAAAGTAACAAGCAGTATCTCGGTGTAGGCCTTGCGATTTTCAATAATAGTGCACTCTGGTTTGGTTAAATTTGAGAAAAGCTGCATCTTTTGACAGTAGAATAATGTTAGTTTGCCAGAATGTTTGTCTTGGCGATTTTAAGTTACGTTCCTAAAATTGGTCATGATGTGCTCAAAATGTTTGTCTTAGTCATTTGTAATTTAAATTATTTGGGTTATCACTAGGTCGCTAGGCCATATTAAGATAAAATATTGTGTACACTTAGAAATAAATGACTAAATTATCATAGAAAGGAGAGAACATAGTATCCATTAGTTTGGTGTTTGTTTCAATGATGTCCGATATTGAACAGGGCTATTCAATTTACTTCCTTCACATTGAGGGTTTTCTCCCTAAAAAAGTTAAACTGCTTTGAAAAATTTGAGAGCAAAAGCAAACACCAAAATGCTCATAAAGCACAATTTCTCTATTTGCCAAACTGTTCAATTGATACAAATATAGGCATATATGATAATACTCGATCTCCAACTAAATTAGGTTAAACTTTAGCATTGCTTGCTAATTGACTCTAGAACGTACATAGGGTTGAGCTCGAACGCGTATAACCGTGTCCTTTAAACTGTGTAAACCAGTCTTGGCGAGGTCAGGGGATAGAGGTAAAGGGTAAATGGGACTTGAAACAGAAAATCCACAGAAGGCGAAAAGTGTCTGTTCGGGTTAGCCTGCGCGGCATGCTTAGGCTGATCCCGGTCGATACTTTACGCAGAGTCCACACTGTTAGTTTATCTCGCAGGACGGTTCCTATATTCAGTTAAACATTCCTCGTGCTCACAAAATAATAATCATAATAATAAAAAAATCCTTAATATACCAATTAAGGGCCATATGGTTTCAGCTTCAAATATTTCTTTAAAAAAATTAAAAAAACAGATGACCATCATGGTTAGAAGCTAATCTCCATTATAAGCTTACCGGAGAGACATGTGCTTAACGTGAGCTTGTGATGATATAGGAAGGACGTCAGGCTGAAATAGTCTGTAGACCCCTCTTGGGTACAAACTAATAATAATGATAACAATAAATAATAAAAAATGAATAAGTGATCTCTACTCACCCACATCCTCCAGGACAAAGAAAAGGATCCCAAGAAACGCAAATTGCCTGTAAAATATTAATTAAATTAGAGAAGTCGTAAGACGACATAGCGCTCCGGTTGAGGTTTAGATTTTTTTTAAATAAAAAACTTAAAAAAAAAGAAATAATAAAACATTCTGCAGACGACGACAAGGATCACACCGTCGACACCAAATATAGCTCGCCAACATGAACTCTCTTTGGTCACTTATCCGATGAGGTAAAGATAATATTCCAGACGTACTAAAAACAAAGTAAATTGGTTGTTTATCATAATATGAACCGTCCCCGCGAGGAAACTAACATTGTGGACTCAGCGTAAAGTATCGACCCGGATCAGCCTAAGCATGCCACGCAGGCTTACCCGGATACACACTTTTCGCTTCCTGTGGATTTTCTGTTTCAGGAATCACTACTCTATCTATCCCCCCTTAGACGGAATGTGTCGGCCGGATCAGTCTGCGCGGACAGCGCAGGCTGATCTGGTCGATACATTACGCAGATGTCTATCGCCGCAGCTGCATTTTGGGGGCATTTTGAGAAAACCAACATTGTGGACTCTGCGTAAAGTATCGACCCGGGTCAGCCCAAGCATGCCTCGCAGACTTATCCGTGAAGACACTTTTCACTTCCTGTGGATTTTCTGTTTCAGGAATTATTCCTCTATACCTCCATCCCCCTGAAACGGAATGTGTCGACCCGGTTCAGTCTGCGCGGACTGCGCAGGCTGATCTGGGTCGATACATTACGCAGAGGCCAAAATGTTGGTTTTCTCCCGGGACGGCTCATATCACCCCTATTGAAAGGGCCAGCGATTTCTGGCTTATAAGACGCCTTCGTCTTGAACACATTTTCACTTCCCGAGTACTATCTTGGATTATATTCTATACGCACTATAAAATAGTAAATTGGTTGTTTATCATTATATAACCCCCCCCCCCCCCCCCCCCCCAATAAAGTATATTGGTTGTTTATCATGATATCTCCTCCATTGGAAGGGCCAGCCATTTCTCGCTTATAAGACGCCTTTGTCTTGAACACATTTTCACTTCCCTAGTACCATCTGTTTGCCAGGCAGCGGGTAGACAGGCTTTCGGTACCTAAATATGCACGACTTTAAACAACGTTACCCAGCAGAGTATATCCAGTTCAACAGGCCCATTATCAGACTTAAAATGGTAATAATTGCTTATCCTCCTTGGCGCGAGAAACACGACTGACCCAGTCGCATCGCGGCGATCATACATTTCCCAAGCCGAGAACTGGTTTGTAGACACTTTGATCATGAATAAGTGAACTGTCGCCGTGGTATAACTCTGAAATAATGTTGAAAGCGGCGTACAACCCTTTTAAACAAACAAACAAATATAGTTCCAAGAAATACAATTATAAGCTCGCTTGTTGACCATCGTCGTCCGTCATCCATCGTCGTCCGTCGTCGTCCGTCATCCTTCGTCGTTCGTCGTCCGACGTCGTCCGTCATCCTTCGTCGTTCGTCGTCCGTCGTCGTCCGTCGTCGTCCGTCGTCGTCGTCCGTCGTCGTCGTCCGTCGTCGTCC
>JASEVX010000089.1:0-7500 GCA_031761405.1 Serripes groenlandicus
AACTGGCTGAATCCATGGGAGTCGCATTTTAGTTATGTAAATCGGTCGCCAGGACGTAAAACATTAACTGAATATCGTTGTCGTCTAGTTAATAATTTTTCAAAATTCTAATCGACATTTTATAGGTGTCATAAAAGTGCATTATTATTTTCGTGTGATCTAACTTCTTTGTACTAAAAAAGTTAGAAATATTATGGAACTGTGAACGAAATATGCTTTTCCGTTCTTAATAAAAGACGAACGCAATTCCGACGACAGAACATAGATTTGAATGTACCGTAGCCAAAGAACGACGTGACGGGTCATTTCATTACATGTAACACTTCATTTTGGGCATATTTTCAAATCGACCGACGTTGTTTCCCCGCATTAAAGTCCTTTACTTTATTATTTCCTGTTCGTAACGACATCGCGTTTGTTATGGCCAAAAGTTTGCTCTTTTAAGTTTTGTACAATATATTATTTCAAAATAAAGTATAATTGTTTAAATGTAATTAGATGTTTGTTGTTCTCTCCATGTTTTTGTCTTTATCCATCGATAATGTTCCTTTGCGAGAAAAAATCACTAAAACGCTTTCAGCAGAGGATTTAAGAAAATATTGAGACTGAAGGGAGTTTTTGCTCAAACTAGCAATACATGTATCTCCTTTACTCACAAACTGTTCTTACTTTTGTCACTAATAGAGTAGGGACTTTAACATACTAATGCCTTGATATAGTCAATGCCATCTTAGTATCGTGGATAAGGGAAAGGAAAAGGGTTAATCAAGTACAGGATAAATAGATGTTCTTTATTAATATCGAAGGGGATAATGGCCCGCTTTCAGCATCCTATTGAATGGAATAATGTCCGTATACGAAGCGATATATGTTCCGCTTTCGTCAATTAGGTGAAGGGGGATAATGTCCGCGTTCATCAATTAGGTGAGCTGATAACGCCGCATGTGAGGGAACTAATGTCCGCCTATGCACTTTCCGACGAAGGGGATAATGTCCTGAGGAGCTAATGTTCCGCCATTCGTCTGCTGCTGATAGATGTAAGTGGGAAAGAAGATAAAATGTTATTCTATTCAATGAAACCTTACCTAAAATAAACGTTTTCTACAAAAAGTCTCCAGTTAATACACATAATGATACGGGTTTAATACGCCACCAAGGCCAACCTATTGAAATCATTTCGTTACTTAACAAAGGCTTAATTATTTTTTAAAGTGCATATAATGCACAACACGTCAAAACACTCCATCTAAGAAAGCACACCGATCCTCAACCAAAGGTTCAAATCAGCCTAGTGAAGACGCACAGTTATCGATCATGTTCATGTTCAAAACAGACACTACGACGGACTCTACAGCTAAATTATCGAGGACGTTCTAAGATTGTTTCTGATTGCCGAACGTCACAGTTATAATAATAATTTATTAAGCATTTCTCGTGCCTAGGCCACACCGCAGTCTATTTCTACTTTAATATGAATCCCGTCAGGGCGACTTGGGGCCTTAGTGGACACTCCGACGTGGAATCATTCTTCCCGATTATATGAGGACGGGGGGGCTTAGCAAAGGACGATTGAAAATCATTTTTGGACAAAAGGAGAATTGCTCACTACAGATGTGTTGTATGTGGAAAAAGGTGTAATGGTCTATATAACATTTTGCCGAAAGGAAAATGACAGTGGTGAGGACGTGCAGGATGCATTAAGATGCCAACATCGCTAGACACGGTGCAATGTGTGTTTAGATCCCTGAAAGGTCGGCCATAGCAGGTAGATGGCATTATCATAGAGATTGGGTTACACTAGATGGTGTTTATTGTCCTTGGCAGGCGGGTGGGTCTTTAACACAAAATGTAGAATGTCAAGGACGTTCGGAAAAGAGGTTTGTGAGATCCACCATCATGAACCTCCGATTGCAGTAATGTTTTCACATAACCATTTCCCTCTTTTCCGATTTCGAAAGCCTTACGGTTAAGACATTCGATTCGGGAGTGGCAGGTCGAAGGTTCCCAGTGGTATGGGCAGTTTGGTAACATACATAATGGTACAAAATTTCCTAATTGCGCGCGGTGCCTTGAAACACATATGACTCGGGCTGTAAAAATGTTCAGATAAAAAAGTTGTCTTATAAGAATAAATGACTGGACCTTTTAATAGTGGCGAAACTATTGATAAACACAATCTTTACTTCTATACCAATTTTGACGCCTCTGCAGCAGACGATTTTTTTAAAACATTGTGGCAAAAGGAGAAATGCTCATGAGGAACCAATTTCTTCTCTTTGCCAGTATTGTCTTCAAAGTTATATTCAATACGGGTTGTCTTTTGTTTTGTAATTACATATATTTTGACAATACTGTGTAATTTAAGACCAAGTTAGACTATGACCATAACTGTCTAACCTGAATACCAATGTAACACTATTACAATACTGTCTCTACTGAATACAATGTCAGACTATTTACAATACTGTTCTTACTTAATAACCACGAAGACTATTACAATACTGTCTTAGTGAATACCAATGTAAAGACTAATTACAATACTGTCTTACTGAATACAATGTAAGACTATTACATACTGTCTTACACATACGAGATACTTACCATGTATGACTATTACAATACTGTCCATTAGTGAATACCAAATGTAAGACTATTACACTACTGTCTTACTAAATACCAATAATAAGGACTACTTACAATTACCGTCTAACTGATATCAATGTTAAGGCTATTACAATACTGTCTAACGGAATATCATTGTAAGCCTATAACAATACTATCTTACTAAATACGAAATGTAAAGACTATTACAATACTGTCTTACTGAATACCAAATGTAAGACTATTACAATACCGTCTAACTGAATACCAATTGTAAGACTATTACAATACTGTCTTACTGAATAACTTAATGTAAGACCTATTAAATACTGTCTTACTGAATACCAATGTAAGAGTATTACAGTACCGTCTAACTGAATACACTATAAGACTATTACAATACCGCCTAACTGAATACCAATGTAAGACTATGCAAATACCATCTAACTGAATACTAATGTTAGGACTATTGACCATTACTTGTGTGATTAATACCTGAGGAGGTAGACTATGACAATACTGTGTGATTTTAATACCGAATGTTAGACTATGCACCATAACTGTCTAACTGAATACCAAAGTTAGACGTTTAAAATACTGTGTAACTGAATACCAAAGTTAGAATATGACCATACTGTCTAACTGAATACCAAAGAGAGCTATGACAATACTGTCTAACTGAATACCCAAAGTTAGACTATGACAATACTTTCTAACTGAATACCAACGTTAATAACTATGACAATACCATCTAACTGAATACCAAAGTTGAGACAATGACAATAACATCTAACTGAATACCAAGTTAGGACTATTACAATACTTGTCGTAACTGAATACAAATGTAAGACATTTTACAAGACTGTCTTAACTAAATAACGAATGTAAGACTATTACAATAGCGTCTTACTGAATACCAATGTAAGACTATTACAATACCGTCTAACTGAATACCCAAAGTTAGACTATGGACCATACTGTCTAACTGAATATCAAGGTTACGACTATTTACAATACCTGTCTTACTAATACCAAAGTAAGGACATTATGACAATGCTGTGTGATTGATACCAAAAATAGGGACTATGACCATACTGTCTAACTGATACCCAATGTTAGGACTATACAATACAGTCTAACTGAATTACCAATGTAAAGACTACTTTTAATACTGTCTAACTGAAGTACCAATGTAAGAATAATACAAGTACCTGTCTTAGCTGAATTACCAATGTAAGACTATTTCAACACTGTCTACATGGGGAATACCAATGGAAGACTATTACAATACTGTCTTACTGAATACAATGTAAGAGTATTAACAATACTGTCTTACTGAAAACCAATGTTAGACTATGAAAATACCATCTAACTGAATACCAATGTCTATACTATGACCATACTGTCTAACTGAATATCAATGTTAGACCTATGACAATACGTCTAACTGAATACCAAAGTTAGGCTATGAAAAAAACATCTAACTAAATACTAAAGTTAGACTATGACCAAAACTGTCTAACTGAAAACAAATGTTAGAACTATTACAATACTGTCTTACTGAATACCAAATGTAAGACTATACAATACTGTCTTACTAAATACGAATGTAAGACTATTACAATACTGTCTTACTGAATACCAATGTAGGGACTATTACAATACCGTCTAACTGAATACCAAAGTTAGTGACTATAACCATACCTGTCTAACTGAATACCAATGTTAGGCTATTACAATACCGTCTAACTGAATACCAAAGTTTAGACTATGACAATACTGTGTGATTAATACCAACGTTAAGACTATGAACCATACTGTCTAACTGAAGACAATTTAGACTTTAAAATACGTCTACTGATACGAATGTAAGAATATTACAAACTGTCTAACTGAATACCAATGTGAGACTTTTACAATACGTCTAACTGAATACCAAAGTAGACTTTGACCATACTGTCTACTGAATACCAATGTTAGACTTTACAATACCGTCCTAACTGAAATACCAAGTTAGACTATGGACAATAACATCTACTGAATAACAATGTAAGACATTATAATACTGTCTAACTGAATATCCAATGTAAGACTATTACAATACTGTCTTACTAAATACCAATGTAAGAATATTACAATACTGTCTTACTGAATACCAAGTTAGACTATTTACAAAACTGTCTAACTGAATATCAATGGAAGGACTATTACAATACTGTCTTAACTGGAAAAAAACCAATGTTAGACTATGAAAATACATCTAACTGAATACCAAGTTAGACTTACCATACTGTCCTAACTGATACCAATGTTAGACTATACAATACCGTCTAACTGAATACCAAAGTTAGTCTATAACATACTGTGTAACTGAATACCAAAGTTATATGACCATACTGTCTACTAATACCAAAGTAAGACTATGACAATACCGTCTAACTGAATTCCAAAGTTTACCAAAGTTAGACTATGACAAATACTGTCAACTGAATACCAAGTTAGCCTATGACAATAAAATCTAACTGAATCCATCTTAGACTATGACAATACCATCTTAACTGAATACCAAAGTTAAACTATGACTATACATCTAACTGAATACCAAAGTTAGACTATGACAATACTGTCTATCTGAATATCAAATGTTAGACTATGACCATAATCGTCTAAACTGAATACCAAAGTTAGACTTATAGACAATAACATCTAACTGAATACCAATGTTAGACTAGACAATACCGTCTAACGAATACCAAAGTATAGACTATAACAATACTGTGTAACTGAATACCAAAGTATATGACCATACTGTCTAACTAAATACCAAAGTAAGACTATGACAATACCGTCTAACTGAATACCAAAGTATATACCAAAGTTAGACTATGACAGAACTGTCTAACTGAATACCAAAGTTATGACTATGACAATAAATCTAACTGAATACCAATCTTAGACCATGACAATACCATCTAACCTGAATACAATGTTAAACTATGACATATACCATCTAACTGAATACCAAAGTTAGACTATGACAATACTGTCTATCTGAATATCAATGTTAGACTATGACCATACTGTCTAACTGAAATACCAAAGTTAGACTATGACAATAACATCTAACTGAATACCAATGTTAGGACCTATGGACAATAACATCTAACCTGAATACCAAAGTTAGACTATGACCATTCTGACACAGCTTAACCCCTCTCACTGCTGGATTACACAAGTTCTACTGTTCCGTTTGAAAAATGAAACATTCGATATTTCGTCCAACAAGGAAATTTGGAAATGTTTAATGTCTAAGTGGCAAACAATGAAGATGTCAGGAGAGACAATTCGTTATGAGCTCGTTAGAGCTCGTCTCACCTGAATCTGCATTGTCTGCAAAAGCCTGTAATTGCGGCAGCGAAAGAGTAAAAGACATTTAGGAGATTATACTTGACCCACCATATGCAAACATGCGAGTATTTTATAATGTGTGACGATCCAGGTTATAATATGAGACTGTGAAAAGATATACGTTCGCGGTTTCTGTACAGTGTAGGTTCAGATAGGCTTGTACAGCTCCTCGGCTTGTAAGATCTGCCCCCGTACATGAGGCGGAAGCTCTACCCAGAACACCACCGAGGCGGTATCTATGAATCAAAAGCCTATCTAGGATTATGATTTCGCCAAAGTTACTTTTTTACGCAACGCATAATATGATATATTTTCAATCAGCTAAAGCGGTTAACAAAGAATGCTGTATATATCTTGGAAATGTGACAACTGAAATTGAATATTTCTTTGTCACGACTGAAAGACGAGTGCCCTAATTGAAGCTCTTAGGTTAAGAAAATACACTCGAGAACCTGTTATAAATAGCTATTCAAACGACTACAAAAATATCATAAACCAAATTGATACATCTTTAGTATTTCTAGTTTGTAATTAATAGTTATTGTATGTATATGTTAGTAGATTGTCCAAAAGCCTAAAATGTTAAATAAAAAAATCGATTTTTACGGTCGTCTGCAACAGAGATTGAAAACGTCCTTTTTTATAAACATGAGCTCTTCCACGAGAAAACCAACATTATGAACTCTGCGTTATGTATTTACCAAGATCAGCCGACACATTCCGTCTCAGGTGGATGGCGGTATAGAGTAAAAAGAAAATCCACAGTATCACGAAAAGTGTCTGTCGAAATTAGCCTGCGCGGCATGCTTGGGCTGATCCGGGTCGATACCTTACGCAGAGTCCACAATGTTGGTTTTCTCGTGGGAGATTGGCTTGTTGTCCTCATAGAGAGTGTGTTTTGTCACAATTCGAGACAAAAGATTGGGTTATACGGATTATGTTTTTGCCCTTCCATCAGAGGAATATTATAATTAACTCATCAAATTGTCTATTCCTATAGTTTCCCCCCCCAACGGACATACGTTAACGTATTTGCAATAGACAACTTCAGGTGAAAAACGATCAAATTCTCTTTTTTTCGTTTTCTTCATATTTCAATATTTCAAGATTTCACGTTTTTTCCTTAACTGTTGTGATTACATTCGGTAGCGACGCGGGTTATCAATCCATGGGTTGTGAGTCGAATCCCCAGCTCGGCCAACGTTCTATCCGACGTTTAAAAAAAGTCACTGTAACAAGCCTCATTAGTCTCTCTCCAATGGGCAAACTGTCTATGAAGTATTTTCTGTTCAGTAACTGGTGTGCCGAACATCAAGAGAAACATGTTTAGTGTTAGACCACATAAGTTAATATGTTTACTACAACTGTCAGAATTACTTCAAGTATGGTTCACATAGAATAAAGCACAGTTGCTATTTCAGCTTATATTAATCACACTCGATGTCTGCTTCCTGGAGACTTAACCAGTATTCGCGCCGTTTGTGTGGAAAA
>JASEVX010000089.1:12500-57500 GCA_031761405.1 Serripes groenlandicus
GTCGCTTTACAAACAAACAGACAGATAGACAGACAGACGGAAAAGCCTGACAATAAGGGATATCTAGCGAAGCGAATCCCAATATAAACAACGACATATTGAAGCGCTGATTGTCGATATTTTTTTTTTAATTGTATAGAAGGAATACATTTATATGGTTCATTCAAGACGACCTATGTTGTCAATAAACGTACCGCAAAGCATTTTCTGATTTCAATATAACTGTTCATGTCTGTTCCCTGAGGAGTATATACGGATCTAAAATCAATGCTAAATATCAAACTGGCAGGCAACAAAGCTGGTCTGAAGAAATCATCGGGGTGGTTTTAGAGTTAAACTTATTTATTTTACATCGATTGCGCAAAAGGCTTTCATGTTATATTAATCATGCTCGACGTCTGCTTCCAGGAGGCTTAACCCTTTTTCCATATTCAACAACACAGCAGCAGACGACATCGAAAATATCTCGACAAATGTATGGGAAAGAGTTGAACAAATTGTGGTAAATAAAGGAGAACTGGTCTCTATAAGCAATTGCCACTTTTGCCATCATGTTTTCACAATTTGTCTGCTGTAGGGACGTCAAAATGCGTCTACATGTGGGAAAGACTTAACTTTGTCTAGACGTGTCTATAAGGAATCAATGACCGTGCGGAATCTTTACAACGTAATATATGCCTGCGCGTAAAAAAAGGTTCAATTTGGTATATATATATATATATATGAACTTTGTAAGTTCAGATCAGCCTGTTTAGCTGCCCGGTTTCATTATAATTCGCACTAAATTACTCCTAAGTAGCTCCTATCATGTTTATGTAAGAGAGTAGTGAATGACGTAGATCTTGATGAAACTGTGCGGGGGCATAGGCTGATTTGAATCAACTGTATTCACGTAAGACAACTTATACCCCTTTTCTCCGAAAACAGGCTCCTACTAAGTCAGATACGGAAGGTATGGTTTAATATCGCGAACAAATGACAACTCCTGATAGCCTTCTAAATCAAATTCACATGCTCAGTTTAGTGGTCTGGCGTGGAAAAGCGAAAGGGATATTGTATTTATGTGTTTGTAGGTATTATGTTTAACGCCACTCTCAACTATCGTAACGAGCTGTCTCACCTGAAATCAGCATTGTTTGCCTTTTAATTATCAAAATAACTCCAAACTTTTATTACATGAGAAATGGAGACGCCCGATTTTGAACTTGGAAGAGTCTACTTTAAACAATTCGGCGCTGAAAGAGTTAATTGGAAACGCTTCCCGGGTAAATTACCAGTGCTACTGGTCCATTTATCCTGACACCAGCGAGTATGTCGTTATGATAACAATGCAATTATGAGCACCAATGAGGGAAAGCCATTACTACCACCATGATGTGTTAATGTCTGTGCTAAACAGACAAGGGGTATTGTATCATCCTATGAGCTGTCCCACGAGAAAACCAACGTTATGGCCTCTGCGTAATGTATCGACCCAGATAAGCCTGCGCAGTCCGCGCAGACTGATCCGGGCCGACACATTCCGTCTCAGGGGGATAAGGGTATAGAGTAATGATTCCTGAAACAGAAAATCCACAGGAAGCGAAAAATGTCTGTCCGGGTAAGCCTGCGCGGCATTCTTAGGCTGATCCGGGTCGATACTTTACGCATAGTCCACAATGTTGGTTTTCTCGTGGGAAGGCTCATATTGTAGCAGGCACACAGCCTCAAAAGACTACTACTCTCCGGCTTCATACAACCTTGTCATACTCGTAGCTTCGGGTGAAACAACTAGAATTGCTGCACTATTGTTTCAATTTACAGAATTGCCCTTTAACCCTTTTCCTCATACAACAAATCTGCAGCAAAAGACTTTGATTACATCTTTGCAAAACTATAGAAAACCCTGTATATGAAAATACAGATATAGATTAGAGTTGAAACATCCTGAAAAAAGGAGAAATTGCTCATTATGAGCAATTTCTCTATTGCCACAATATTTTCGAAAGTCGTCTGCTACAGTGGAGACTGTTTGTGTGATGTCAAAACGGAATTGGAATGCAACGAGAACCCTACATATGACTTGGTTGAATCATAAGACAAGAACTGCATATAACCAATTGCATAAAAGACGTAACTTCCTTTTCTATATATAAATATATATACTTTTATTTGGTTGTAATATAATCAATGGAATCTATGTCAGGTTTGACAGCAAGACACTCGCGGATCGATATAAACGTAATTACCACCTTTAGATTGCAGCCCGTATGGTTATTGAACCTTTGCGGTCAAGAGATTCAGGTGTAGTTTAACTAGTCATGACGAAAAGACCATCATCGAGCCTAAATCATAAACCATGAACAACTGCTGCTGTTCATGGAACAGTAATTACTTTCAATTTTCCTATTTGCATGACAATTTCCAATCAACCCGATTTCTCAATCATGAATTTAATTTTATAAGTTTGATGTTGTTATGTAGATACTTGTTTAATTTGTTTAAACGATGTCAAACATATTCGTGTAAATTGTGACGGCATTTTCGGCCGGAACTCTTTCATTACAAAATAATGTCATTGTATTGTATTGTTTTGTAGGTGAGTCACATATGAGCGAAGTGTTGGATAAGTGTACCGCCGCTGTGATGCAACTGGAATACTGTTAAAAAGGGCCAATATAACGTGAAAAAAGCTAGCATTATATTCAACAACCAGTAAACAGGATGTACAGTCAGGTATCATTGGTATCAAAGGTATCATTGGCGACCGCAACGTCTTATCCCTTTTCTACATTTTTCAAATCTGCAGACGGCGGCATTGAACATATTTTATAAAAAACGTTAAATAGAATTGAAAACTATGGCAAAAGGAGAAACTGCTCATCCTGTAAAAGTTCTCCTTCTGTTTTCAAAATTCGTCTGCTGAAGATGTAACAAAATACGTCTGCAGATGGGAAACGGATAAATGAATGTCTTCCATGATAGACGCAACAATAGAAATGTTTTTCGGAACCGTATGTGACTGACTTGATACACAGTTTGATCTGTAGCTACGCTGATCGTTAAAATCAATAATACTATCTATTGGAATCGGGCGTCCCGGGTTCGATCCCCAGGGATCATGAATAAGTGAACTGTCTCCATGATATAACTGAAATATTGTTGAAAGCGGCGTAAAACCCCAGTAAAACAAACTTATTCATTGAGCGCCGCATTAATTTTACACATCTTATCATTGACATATTTTGCTTCTCATTTGAGCACGTCCATGCAAAAACGTATACGACGGCATTTGTGATTAATATAGGTTTGTTTCAGACTGTGCATCTGATTGGTCTATCAAAATGTTCTTTTCTCAGCAAAAGCTTGACCCTTTCCCACATATAAACGCTTCATGACGCCTTTGCAGCAGTCAACTTTTGAAATCATTGTGGCAAAAGGAGAAATTGCTCATAATGAGCAATTTCTTCATTTGCCACAATGTTTTCAACTTTTTTTTCAGTAATTATACCTTCATTTCTATAGATTTTCCGTATCTTGAGGAGATGTTTTCAAAGTCGTCTGCTAAAGATCTGTTGTAATTGGGAAAGGGTTAAACAAACAGTTTTTGTTAGTGATACGCCAAAAGTGTAGATATAAATTAGACTACATAGATGCGCAGTTTGGTGTAAATATCAATTGTTCGAAAAAGCAAAATTGTATCTTTATACAAGGACACGTGCATTTGCTGAAGGAGAAATTATTCGTGTTCAAGGAATCCGCCGTGGCCGAGTTGTTAGCGTGGCGGATCTGGAACCGGTCGTCAATTGTTCGATCCCCGGTCGCGGCGGTGATGGTGGAGTGCCCTTGGACGTGGAATATTTCCTTGCCTAGTACAGGTTGATTTACCTGAGATCATGCATAAGTGAACAGTCGCCTTGCTATAATTGAAATGATATTGAAAACGGAGTAAAGACGCACTTAAAATCATACAGCAAAGCATTCACAACATTATGGCCTCTGCGTAATGTATCGACCCAGATCAGCCTGCGTAGTCCGCGCATTCTAATCTCGGGGGAATAGAGGTATAGATTAATGACTGAAACAGAAAATCCACAGAAAGCGGAAAGGATCTGTCCAGGTAAGCCTGCCCGGCATGCTTATGCTGATCCGGGTCTATACTTTACGCAAAGGCCACACTGTTGGTTTTCTCGCGGGACGTCTCAAACAGTCCGTTATAATACACTACAAGCGCCGCTGCATACCATAGGCAAACACAGTGAAGCGTCGATATTGATTTGATTGATGAACACTCATATATTTTGCATGACGAGATGCAATATTATGTATTGCCTAATTAAATGTTAATCGATTTCGTCAGCATATATTGTTATTGTACTTTCAATTTTGGACTCTTCTATTTCTTTTCGATAGAAGCTGTTTGCCCAAGAAGTTGAGGTTGTACAATGTCCAGTTGCGAATCAAATGATCTAGGGTTACCTGAATTACTAAAATAAACTGTTGTTTTGTTCGACTGGTCTGAGCTGAATTACGAGAAAACCAACATTGCGTAACGGTATCGACCCGGATCAGCATAAGCATGACAGGCAAGCTAACCCGGACCGACACTTTTCGCCTCCTGTGGATTTTCTGTTTCAGGACGCATTACTCTATACCTCTAACTCCCAGAGACGGAATGTGTCGGCCCGGATTAGCCTGCACGGACTGCACAGGCTGATCTGGGCTGATACATTACGCATAGGCCATATTGTTGGTTTTCTCGTGGAACGGCTTATCTGTACAAATTTAAAACATTTAATCAGTCTGATAAGGCTGATATTTATTAATTACCATTGATTAAGTCTTGTAGCCAGTCATGCTATTCTATAACCTTGTATAACCCTTTCTAACACACAACAAATCTGCAGCAGACGACTAAGACAACATATAAGCACAAATATGGACATTTTCTATAAATAAAGTATGATTATTGACAAGATTTGATAACAGTGGGACAAATAGAGAAACTGCTCATCTTGAACAATATCTTCATTTGTTACAAACGATTTCTAAAGTCGTCTGCTGCAAAGGCGTCAGAAGTTGTCTGCACGTGGGAAAAAGGTTAAATCAACTTAGAATAAAACCATTGACGTGCTAGAAGCTATGTATAGAGAGTTGTGATAGAGATCGATAAACAATTTCAACATAGTTATTGATTTTTATACGACGACACAATTTAATTGAAATTAGTTAATCGGTTTTTTTGCACAGTTACTGCCATTTCGAGTTTACTTTTGCTGGAAAATCAATTAGCGTTTGGAGCGATTCGAGTTAACCATTTTCCCTCATTTAAAAGTATTTAACGAGTCAGCTGCTTTTAGAAAATTAGAAATATCACTCTATTTTGCATGGTGTTTAACGCCTTTTTCAACACTTTTCAAGTTATCTTGGTAGGTTACCAGTGCTACTGGTACATTTATTCTGACGAGTCCGTCTTAATGCAAACCCAACAAGAGCTCCAAAGTGGGAAAGCCATTACTACTATTTTAAGGTTTTTGGTATGAACCGGCCGGGGAGCGAAACGACGATCTCCCGCACCCGAGGCGGAAGCCTATATGATTTGACTGGTTGAGCTACGACCTACGACCCAGATCAACCAATATTATCTCAGTTTGTAATGGTTGAGCTACGATCTACGACCCGTATCTAACATTCTCTATTATTTTTGAATGGTTGAGCTACGATCTACGACCCAGATCAACCAATTCTCTATTATTGTTTAATGGTTGAGCTACGAATTACGACCTATATCAACCAATTCTCTATTAATTTTAAATGGTTGAGCTACGATCTACGACCCCTATCAACCAATTATATATTATGTTTTAATGGTTGAGCTACGATTTACGACCCAGATCAACCAATTCTCTATTATTTTTTAATTGTTTAACTACGATCTACGACCCATATCAACCAATTCTCTATTATTTTTAAATGGTTGAGCTACGATCTACAACACATATCAACCAATTCTATATTATTTTTTAATTGTTTAACTACGATCTACGACCTATATCAACCAATTCTCTATTATTTTTTAATTGTTTAACTACGATCTACGACCCATATCAACCAATTCTCTATTATTTTTGAATGGTTGAGCTACGATCTACAACACATATCAACCAATTCTCTATTATTTTGAAATGGTTGAGCTACGATCTACGGCCTAGATCAACCAATTCTCTATTATATTTTAATGGTTGAGCTACGATCTATGACCCAGATCAACCAATTCTCTATTTATTTTTGATGGTTGAGCTACGCTCTACGACCCATATCAACCAATTTTCTATTAATTTTTAATGGTTGAGCCTCGATCTACGACCCATACCAACCAATTCTCTTTTATTGTTTTATGGTTGAGCTAAAATATACGACCCAGATCAACCAATTCTCTATTATTTTTAAATGGTTGAGCTACGATCTACAACACATATCAACCAATTCTATATTATTTTTTAATTGTTTAACTACGATCTACGACCTATATCAACCAATTCTCTATTATTTTTTAATTGTTTAACTACGATCTACGACCCATATCAACCAATTCTCTATTATTTTTGAATGGTTGAGCTACGATCTACAACACATATCAACCAATTCTCTATTATTTTGAAATGGTTGAGCTACGATCTACGGCCTAGATCAACCAATTCTCTATTATATTTTAATGGTTGAGCTACGATCTATGACCCAGATCAACCAATTCTCTATTTATTTTTGATGGTTGAGCTACGCTCTACGACCCATATCAACCAATTTTCTATTAATTTTTAATGGTTGAGCTACGATCTACGACCCATAACAACCAATTCTCTTTTATTGTTTTATGGTTGAGCTAAAATATACGACCCAGATCAACCAATTCTCTATTATTTTTAAATGGTTGAGCTACGATCTACAACACATATCAACCAATTCTCTATTATTTTTAAATGGTTGAGCTACAATCTACAACTCATATCAACCAATTCTCTATTAATTTTTAATGGTTGAGCTACGATCTACGACCCATACCAATCAATTCTCTTTTATTGTTTAATGGTTGAGCTAGATGTACGATATACGACCCAGACCAATCAATTAATGTAAAACATTAAACATCACATGGTATTGTCATTTGTGTACATACTAATGTTTGACATATGCTTCCTGTATTTTCTTTACAAATTAACCCTTTCCCACATGCAACAAAAGTCGTCTGCTACAGTTGCGTTTAATTGCGTCTGCAGTAGGGAATATATCACTTAATCGTAACTAAAGTTATATCAAATCGAATGCTGTTAGAGCGAGATATTTCAGCTGAACAAAACTCTGGTACAATGATAATCCGTGTTTCCGTTTGCAGACACATTCTGACAAATATGTATCAAACAAAATTGAAAACATTGTAGCAAAAGGAGAAATTGTTATTCATGACCATGTCTAAACAAAGAAACTAATAACTCAGATTACAATCAGACCAAAGTTCTTCGTTGTACGAATATTGAAACTGGCGACACCGTATAAAAGGTCGTATCAAGATACCCGATACAAATGGCGTGGCTATTTTGAAATCGTCTCCTGCAAATATTGCATGAGATCGGCTTCAAACGGAATGAATTAATTGCTTACTTCCGTGCGGAAATACAATATCCTGTCAGAATCACCCAGGCCCGGGGATATTCTCTTCCTTCATTTATATGACATGCAAAACACTTTGTTTCTAACAACGACTGATTTCATGTTTAGGTAACACTGCTTTCATTCAACCCCCTTTCGCACCTTGCAGTAGAAGACTTTTGAAAACATCGCTGCAAAGACCGAAAATGCACGCCATGTGTAATTTATCCTTTTCAGACCCTATCCAATAATTGGACTTTAATTCATAGGAATTAAGGTAGTAGGACCCTAATGGGCATCATTTCAAACTATGATCAGCTTGATAATTTCTTAATGTCGTCATGTACTGGATTCAAAAACAAAATTTAAGAGAAATTTACCGTCAAATAGCAATTTTATTTGAGTTTGAATTACCCTATCCCCCTTTCAGAAATTTCGATAAAAACGACATCACCCGAGAGTCAAGAAAAATCCTTCATTTCATTTATTTTATTAACATTTTGGTCAAAAATAAATTAAATAATACATTATTGATCACATCGTCAACAAATATAATCAAACTGTACTGAAATAGCCATATGGTATTACAATTTTAACATACAGTTTTGATCGCGTAAAATTGGAATATCGACGTTTAAAAGCAAAATCAACAAGTTATAGAAATACTTATGACCTGTTTTATATTAATAATTAACTTTAACCTTTTGGGAACATTATGCCAAAACATCTAATTGTTTTACCGTCTCATTTAAAGAAATATAGAGTTTGAAATTCCCAACCACCTATTTCAGCCATGACTGCAAGTAATACAATCTTCAAAGAAGCTAGTATTTATGTGTAGAAATGTATTTAATTACTTATTAATGAAAGTACAATTTAAACTTCTGTACAAAATGTTAGCAAATGAAAACAAAGAAGCAAAAAATAAAAAATATAATTTTGCCTCGATATTTCCACAGTTTTATCTATTATATATGTGGGGGAAATATTTTTTATTAAAAGATTGACATTCATGAGCATTGATCATTGTTCCATCGTTGTTTTGAACAGTCATGTTTACGTTATACTGATCATCAAACCAGAGGATAGACTGGTATCACGTGAACTATAGTATATAAACACGTCTGGAATCATTACTCTTTACCTCTGTCGCCCTGCGACGGAATGTGTCGGTCCGGATTAGCCTGCGCGGACTGCGCAGGCTGATCTGGATCGATACATTACGCAAAGTCAATAATGTTGGTTTTCTCGTGAAACGGCTCATATATATAGCTATCATATATATGATAAATTTGTAAATATACAATTGATTTTCGTAAACAGCGAACCACTTGAATTTAATGTTTGGAATCAATATATGAATTTGAATGAGTTTAAAGTTTGAACTGCTTTTGGTTCACACAAATATGTTTCTATGTAGCCTTTTGCTCGTGACACCATGTCCAAAAGACACCAACAATATTGTTGCATGCCTGACCCGATTATGTATTGGTAGAGGCGGGCAACTCCTGGCTAGTCAGAGGAGAGCCGTCTAACGGGGTAACCGAACCTGATTGGAATAAAATAAATAAACAGATTCTTGCAATTTGGAGTCTTGTTGAAGACGTTGACTCTCCGGTTTGCTATCATTTCAAATTCCATTAAACCAACTAGTGTGGCAACACTTCTAGTTTTGTCAAGAAGTGCATTTATATTTTAAGCACTGCAAATAGTGCAGACTGGTGATAATGTGGGTATGGACGGACTCACCTGTGTCTTCACTGTATCCACATCCAAAAAGACCTAAAATCGCAATCTGCGACAGCCTCGTAGGTAAAGTTGGAGAGCACCTCGATGGTGTAGTGGGAGGGCGGTCACCTTGGTGGTGTTATGATAAAGCGAACGTATCGATAATGTAGTGCTAGAGCGACCATCTCGTTGGCGTAATACTAAAGCGACCGTCTGGATGGTGTAGTGCTAAAGCGACCATCTCGTTGGCGTAGTACTAAAGCAACCGTCTCGATGGTGTTGTGCTAGAGCGACCATCTCGTTGGCGCAGTACTAAAGCGACCGTCTCGATGGTGTAATGCTAGAGCGACCATCTCGTTGGCGTAGTACTAAAGCGACCGTCTCGATGGTGTAATGCTAGAGCGACCATCTCGTTGGCGTATTACTAAAGCGACCGTCTCGATGGTGTAATGCTAGAGCGACCATCTCGTTGGCGTAGTACTAATGCGACCGTCTCGATGGTGTAATGCTAGAGCGACCATCTCGTTGGCGTAGTACTAAAGCAACCGTCTCGATGATGTAGTACTAGAGCGACCATCTCGTTGGCGTAGTACTAAAGCGACTGTCTCGATGGTGTAGTGCTAGAGCGACCATCTCGTTGGCGTAGTACTAAAGCGACCGTCTCGATGGTGTAATGCTAGAGCGACCATCTCGTTGGCGTAGTACTAACCGACCGTCTCGATGGTGTAATGCTTGAGCGACCATCTCGTTGGCGTAGTACTAAAGCGACCGTCTCGATGGTGTAATGCTAGAGCGACCATCTCGTTGGCGTAGTACTAGAGCGACCGTCTCGATGGCGTAGTAATAGAGCGACCGTCTCGATGGTGTAGTGTTAGAGCGACCGTCTCGTTGGGGTAGTACTAAAGCGACCGTCTCGATGATGTAGTGCTAGAGCGACCATCTCGTTGGCGTAGTACTAAAGCGACCGTCTCGATGGTGTAGTACTCAAGCGACCATCTCGTTGGCGTAGTACCAAAGCGACCGTCTCGATGGTGTAGTACTAGAGCGACCATCTCGTTGGCGTAGTACTAGAGCGACCGTCTCGATGACGTAGTACTAGAGCGACAGTCTCGATGGTGTAGTGTTAGAGCGACCGTCTCGATGGCGTAGTACTAGAGCGACCGTCACGACAGTGTAGTGATATAGCGGCGCCTCGATGCTGTTATGGTAGAGCGACCAATCCGGTGGTGAAGTGGTATAGCTACCGCGTCGCTCGTATTGTGGAAGAGTGACCGCTTCAGTGGTGTAGTGGTAAAAAGCGACCCCCTCTGTTGGGTATTGGTAGAGGGACCGCCACGGTGGTGTAGTTGGTAGAGCGACTGCCTCGGTGGTGAAGTGGGAGGGCGACTGCGTCGGTCGTGTAGTGGTTGAGTAACTTCTTCAGTTGGTAGTGGTAGAGCGATCGCCTCGTTCGGGTAGTGGTAGATTGACCGCTTCAGTGGTAGAGCGACCGCCTCGGTTGGGCAGTGGTAGAGCGACCCTTTCGAGGGTGTATTGGTAGAACGACCCCTTGGTGGCGAAGTGGAAGATCTATCGTCTCGATAGTGTAGTAGAATAGCGACCGCGTCGGTGGTGTAATGATAGAGCGACCGCCCCGGTGGCGTAGTGGAAGATCGACAGACCGATAGTGCAGTGGCAGAGCGACCGCCTCGAGGCTGTAGTGGTAGAACGACCCCTTCGGTGGCGTAATGAAAGAGTGACCGTCTCGATAATGTAGTGGAATAGCGACCGCGTCGGTGGTGTAATGATAGAGCGATCGCCTCGGTGGCGTAGTTGTAGATTGACAGCCCGATGGTGCAGTGGTAGAGCGACCGCCTCGTTGTTGTAGTCGTATAGCGACGACTCGGTTTGTACTGGTAGAGCGATCGCCTAGATGGTGTAGTTGAAAAGCGACCGCGTCGGTCGTTTAGTGACCGCGTCAGTGGTATAGTGGTCGAGCGATCGCCTAGATGGTGTAGTTGAAAAGCGACCGCGTCGGTCGTGTAGTGACCGCGTCAGTGGTGTAGTGGTCGAGCGACCGTCTCGATGGTGTAGTGGAAAAGCGACCGCGTCAGTGGTGCAGTGGGCGAGCCACCGTTTCGAAGGCGTAATTGTCGAGTGACCGCATTATTCAACTATATTTTGAAAAGAAGTCACCGACCTGCATTATTTACATTATATTCCTATAATGGTCTGGTGGCCTTGGTTCGATCCCTGCTCGTGGCGGTCATATAGAATTATCATTCGCCAAGGCAAAGTTCCTATTGTCCTAGCATAGTACAGTTAAGACATGATAGGAACAATACTAAGTGTAATGTTACCGTGATATATTAAATTGTGTAACTGACTAGAAACTGTATTAGCGTATTTCAATACAGTTTTGTCTTGTCTTGTCTTATCTTGGCTTTAACTAAACTGTTGTTGAAAACGGTGTAAAATCTCTATTTAACAGTATATTTAACACTATGCACAGACCATGAATACCACTTGAGGTAAGGCAGACAAATATCAATAAATTCCCATTATATTGTTCATGATTATCTCCCTTCATGTCCATGCAACTGTTAACTTTATACTTGAAATAGAATCGTCAGAATCATTTAAATGGTAGCATCAGCTACTGGCCGATTTACCCTAAGGGACTTGCTCCTCTAAAAATAGATATTACCCTATCGATGCATATGCATAGATAGGGTAATATCTATTTTTAGAGGAGCAAGTCCCTGTGATTAACCGATCATACAGGAAAATCTTCATTTCAGGACACGGGTGACATATCTTATTAGACACAGTTAAGCTGGTTTGTTTGTTTCTTGGTGCTCAGAGTTGATTGTTTCCGGATTAATGGACCAGTAGTAATGGTAATTTACCAAGGAAACATCGTGATATAACAGACAACATGTTGAATGCGGCGTAAGACACCAAACAAACAAATGGATTATTTGAATGGTCAGCTGATACTTTAGAAATTATAATAAGGCGAAGTAGTTAGTATCTATTCTATATTGATTTTGAATCAAATTATTGCAACTTACAGCTATGCTTTTTTAAGATATTGTCGAAGTATGAGAGGACTTGGACAAATAATTGAACTCCTCCTTTTAACAATGCGTCTTCTATCGACGTTGAATTAAGTTAGAACAGTTTCACCATAGAGTATATTCTGCGATCATTTGCTAACTTTAGACTCTATTTCTCTGTACAATCAAACATTCAATAACAAAAATTGTGCTAGATTTAATAGTTTATGTTTGTTTTATGCCGTTTTCAACATTATTTCAGTTATTTCACGGCGACTTTTCATTTCTTCGTGATCCCGGGGTAAGTAAACCAGTACAATCCAAATGGCACTCTACCAATTAGCGCTGCGACTTGGGGATCGAACCGGGGTCAACCATGTACAAGTGACATACTGCAAGTTGTTTCTTAACGTGGTAGCGTGTTACTGTCTAGCCTTGACGAATATAATCCGGTATAGGGCCTCGGGTGTCACCTTTTGCAACCGCCCCCGTGTCCAGGAAAGGCATTACGATGAGGATGGTAACGTTACCATATTTTCAACGTTGGGAAAAAGGTAGATAGACAAATAAGTAAAATGGAATCTAAAGTGATTGATATGAAATCAGAGAAGATACCCAAACCTATATATTATGTGAAAAATAGAGGCCTTAAAGTCACAATGATTAGAGTTTTACGCCAAAAATATGGACGGTCCGTCATTATCAGGCTGAATCTGGTCTTTGGCCCCGCGGTGTGACATGTACACCCTGGTTGTCTTAAAATAGTTCTATGAAACGATTTCAAAAAGACGCAGACGCAGATAAGTGTGAAGCTGACGACGCAGATTTGAGAGGTGACGTTGCTCATAGAAATTACAACAATCGGAGGGGGTATAATCCCCCTGTTGTTGGTAAGCATGGTGACCATTATGAGCGTGATTATAGCTACGGGCAATCCCGCAGCGATTATGATGATTATAATGATGAAGACTATGATCAGTATGTAAGTTATGGATATCGTGATCATACACATTCCAAGGAAAGGCATGGGGGATATTCTCAATAATATACCATGGCTATAAAATATACTGGGGTTTTATTCGGTCTATCCTATGTTGTTGGTCCTTGTATGGAGTGCATTATTAATGCTGTTTTCTTTACCCTTCAGATGATTGAATTAAAAAATGGTATTCATGGAACGCTACTGGCCTAATGTCCAGTGAGTATTATCTCGTTAATGTCATAGACTCTGAGTCAATAGATATATGCGGTATCTCCGAACACTGGTTATATCCGTCTAAATTACATTTTCTGAATAGCATACATCCAAACTTTAATGGGGTGGGTGTGTGCTATTCAGATCTAAATATTTATAGTAACAGAGAAGTTGGAAAAGGTGGGATTGCTTTAATGTGGAATAATATGTTAGATCATATGATTTCACCACTATGTATAGACTGTGACAGGATTATGGGTATACAGGTACGGATGTTACGTGACTCCTACCTGTATATCATACAGGTATATTTCCCATGCTCTAACCATAGTATTGTACATTATCGGGAGCATTTGGAGATTTTGCATAATTTGATTAGCATGTATTCTCAGACAGGAAAGGTCGTACTGATGGGTGATTTTAATGCCCATATAAACGGTCATACCTTTTTTTTAGCAGATTGACAGGAGGGGTACCGCATTGTGCGAACTAATCACTCTTTTCAATTTATTTAATATTACAACTTCGAATTTGTGTTCCGATGCAGACTCGAGCTATGGGTCTTATGACAAAAGCTCTACGTCCTTAATCGATCATGTCATTGTCTCTGACGAGCTATCGTATTTCGTGAAATACTGTGAAATTCTGGCCGATAACTGTATTAATGTTTCTTCTCACCGTCCAAGAGTATTTATATCCCCAGAACATAGTTTAGGGTTATATTGATTTTACTCTGTTTCTTATTATATCCCCAACAACAAAGTTGGGAATAGACTTGAAACTTAGTACAAGTGTTCCCAATCAAGTAGTACTACTTTCTCAAGTGTATAAACGCGTGACCGAATACTCGTTTCTGATTGGTCGATTTTTCGAAATTGTATAACTCAAAAACGACAAGTGATAGAGACTTGAAACTTAGTACATGTGTTTCTAATCAAGTGGTACTACTTTCTCAACTGTATTAGCCCATGACCGAATACTCGTTTCTGATTGGTCAATTTTTCGAACTTGTATAACTCAAAAACGACTAGTGATAGAGACTTGAAACTCAGTACATGTATTTCTAATCAAGTAGTTCTACTTTCTCAAGTGTATTAGCGCATGACCGAATACTCGTTTCTGATTGGTCGATTTTTCGGAATTGTATAACTCAAAAACGAGAAGTGATAGTGACTTGAAACTTAGTACATGTGTTCCTAATCAAGTAGTACTACTTTCTCAAGTGTATTAGCGCATGACCGAATACTCGTTTCTGATTGGTCGATTTTTCGGAATGGTATAACTCAAAAACGACAAGTGATAGTGACTTTAAACTTAGTACATGTGTTCCTAATCAAGTGGTACTACTTTCGGAAGTGAATTAGCGCATGACCGAATACTCGTTTCAAATTGGTCAATTTGTTGGACTTGTATAACTCAAAAACGACAAGTGATAGAGACCTTAAACTCAGTACATGTGTTTCTAATCAAGTAGTTCTACTTTCTCAAGTGTATTAGCGCATGACCGAATACTCGTTTCTGATTGGTCGATTTTTCGGAATTGTATAACTCAAAAACGACAAGTGATAGTGACTTGAAACTTAGTACATGTGTTCCCAATCAAGTGATACTACTTTCTCATGTGTATTTGCGCATGACCGAATACTCGCTTCTGATTGGTCGAATTTTCGAACTTGTTTAACTCAAAAACGACTAGTGATAGAGACTTGAAACGTAGTACGTGTGTTTCTAATCAAGTAGTACTACTTTCTCAAGTGTATTAGCGCATGACCGAATACTCTGGGACACTTTGTTATCTGCCCCTGTTCAATAAAATTGCAAGGGAATCGTTCGTCACTGTTGCTACAGTTACAATCTCTAGTTATTAAATCCCCAAAACATAGTTTGGGGATATATTGTTTTTACTCCGTTTCTTATTATTATATCCCCAACAACAAAGTTGGGGGATATGTTGTTTTTGCACCGTTTCTTATTGTTATTATTATATCCCCAACAACAAAGTTGGGGGATATATTGTTTTTGCACCGTTTCTTCTTATTATTATTATATCCCCAACAACAAAGTTGGGGGATATATTGTTTTTTCACCGTTTCTTATTATTATTATTATATCCCCAACAACAAAGTTGGGGGATATATTGTTTTTGCACCGTTTCTTATTATTATATTCCCAACAACAAAGTTGGGGGATATATTGTTTTTGCACCGTTTCTTATTATATCCCCAACAACAAAGTTGGGGGATATATTGTTTTTGCACCGTTTCTTATTATTATATCCCCAACAACAAAGTTGGGGGATATATTGTTTTTGCACCGTTTCTTATTATATCCCCAACAACAAAGTTGGGGAATATATTGTTTTTGCACCGTTCCTTATTATATCCCCAACAACAAAGTTGGGGGATATATTGTTTTTGCACCGTTCCTTATTATATCCCCAACAACAAAGTTGGGGGATATATTGTTTTTGCACCGTTTCTTATTATATCCCCAACAACAAAGTTGGGGGATATATTGTTTTTGCACCGTTTCTTATTATTATATCCCCAACAACAAAGTTGGTGGATATATTGTTTTTGCACCGTTTCTTCTTCTTATTATTATATCCCCAACAACAAAGTTGGGGGATATATTGTTTTTGCACCGTTTCTTATTATATCCCCAACAACAAAGTTGGGGGATATATTGTTTTTGCACCGTTTCTTATTATTATTATTATTTTTCTTCTTCTTTACCTCCAATTTGTCCGGAGTTTTTCTAGGAGATGTATGGCGGGATCTTTATGAAAATTGGCACAAACATAGGTTTCGGCCTGAAGTTGCGCAGGTGGGTTTTAGAATTTTTAAGATGGCCGCCATTTTCGAACGGGAAGCCGTCAAAAATCAAAAAAATTCAGTCCGTCATTTGTCCGGCTTAGTTCTCTTACAATGTATAACATATTGATGCCAAACTTAGTAGAAAGAATCGACACCACATGATATTGTGTGTGCCAAAACAGGAGGTAACTCCGTTCCTTTTTACCAGAGTTATGCCCATTTTTAGACAACCGCCATCAAACATCAAGAAATTTCTGTCCGTATTGTCCGGCCTACTTCTCCTACACCGTATAAGATATTGATGCCAAACTTGGTAGAAATAATCAGCAGCACATGATAATGTGTGCGCCCCAAAAACAGGTAACTCCGTTCGTATTTCCCGGAGTTATGCTCCTTTTTATACTTAAAAAATCTTCGAAACCTCAACAAACCTTAAAATGCTCCGATTTCTATGAAATTTGGTTTTCAAGTAGATATAGGTGTGGCGACTTCATTTCCGGTATCCAACTTTTATCCCGCGGCGGCCATTTTTTATTCAAAATGGCAGCCCAAACCTAAAATTGCTTCGATTTCGATGAAATTTGGTTTTCAAGTACATATAGGTGTGACGAGTTCATTCCCGCTATCCAAATTTTATCCCGCGGTGGCCATTTTAAATTCAAAATGGCCGCCTAAAACTAAAAATGCACCGATTTCTATGAAATTTGGTTTTCAAGTACATACAGGTGTGGTTAGATCATTTCCGGTATCGAAATTTTATTCCGAGGATGCCATTTTTTATTCAAAATGGCCGTCTAAGACTAAAAATTCTCCAATTTCGATGTAATTTGGTTTTCAGGTAGATATGGGTGTGTTGAGTTCATTCGGGTTTCAAAATGTTATCCCGCGGCAGCCATTTTAGATTCAAAATGGCCGTCTTCAACTAAAAATCCTTCGATTTTGATGAAATTTGGTTTTCAAGTAGATATAGGTGTGGCGAGTTCATTTCCGATATAGAATTTTTATCCCGCGGTGTCGATTTTATATTCAAAATGGCCGCCTTATACTAAAAATGTTCAGATTTTGATGATATTTGGTTTTCAAGTAGATATAGGTCTGGCGAGTTCATTTCCGGCATCCAAATTTTATCCCCCAGGGGCCATTTTTTTTTAAAAATGGCCGCTTAAACTTCAAAATGCTCAAATTTCAATGAAATTTACGTTTTCAAGTAAATGTAAATTTTATTCCGCTATGGCCATTTTTTATTCAAAATGGCCGCCAAAACCTAAAACCTTAAAATGCTCTGATTTTGATGAAATTTGGTTTTCAAGTACATATAGGTGTGGCGAGTTCATTCCCGCTATCCAAATTTTATCCCGCGGTGGCCATTTTAAATTCAAAATGGCCGCCTAAAACTAAAAATGCACCGATTTCTATGAAATTTGGTTTTCAAGTACATATAGGTGTGGTGAGATCATTTCCGGTATCGAAATTTTATCCCGAGGCTGCCATTTTTTATTCAAAATGGCCGCCTTCAACTAAAACTCCTCTGATTTTGATGAAATTTGGTTTTCAAGTTGATATGGGTGTGGCGAGTTCATTTCCGGTATCGAATTTTTATCCCGTTGCGGCTATATTTTATTCAAAATGGCTGCCGAAACCTAAAAATGCTCTGATTTTGATGAAATTTTGTTTTCAAGTAAATATAAGTGTGGTGAGTTTATTTACGGTATCTAAAATGTTATCACGCGGCGGCCATTTTTTATTCAAAATGACCGACAAAACAAAAAATGCTCCGATTTCGATGAAATTTGGTTTTCAAGCAAATATAAATTTTATGCCGCGGTGGCCATTTTAGATTCAAAATGGCCGGCAAAACGTTAAAATGCTCCAATTTTGATGAAATTTGGCTTTCAAGTAGATATAGGTGTGGCCAGTTGATTTCCGGTATCAAAATTTTATCCCGTGGCGGCAATTTGCCGGTTGGGGATATATATGTGACTTGCTTGCAATCACAATCAGCACTTGTTGTTATTATTATTTTTCTTCTTCTTTACCTCCAATTTGTCCGGAGTTTTTCTAGGAGATGTATAGCGGGATCTTTATGAAAATTGGCACAAACATAGGTCTGTGCCTGAAGTTGCGCAGGTGGGTTTTAGAATGTTCAAGATAGCCGCCATTTTCGAACGGGTAGCCGTCAAAAATCAAAAAATTTCAGTCCGTCATTTGTCCGACCTAGTTCTCCTACAATGTATAACATATTGTTTCCAAACTTAGTAGAATGAATCGACACCACATGATATTGTGTGTGCCAAAAAAGGAGGTTACTCCGTTCCTTTTTCCCAGAGTTATGCCCATTTTTAGACAACCGCCATCAAACATCAAGAAATTTCCGACCGTATTGTCCGGCCTACTACTCCTACACCGTATAAGATATTGATGCCAAACATGGTAGAAATAATCACCACCACATGATATTGTTTGCGCTTAAAACAGAGGTAACTCCGTTCCTATTTCACAGAGTTATGCCCCTTTTTATACTTAAAAAAATGTTCAAAACCTCAATAAACCTTAAAACTCTCCGATTTCATTGAAATTTGGTTTTCAAGTAGACATAGGTGTGGCGAGTTCATTTTCGGTATCGAAATTTTATCCCGCGGTTGCTACATTTTATTCAAAATGGCCGCCGAAACCTAAAAATGCTCTGATTTCGATGAAATTTGGTTTTCAAGTACATATAATTATGGCGAGTTCATTCCCGGTATCGAAATTTTATAAGACGACGGCCATTTTAAATTAAAAATGGCTGCCTAAAACTAAAAATGCTCCGATTTTGATGAAATTTGGTTTTCAAGTTGATATGGGTATGGCGAGTTCATTTCCGGTATCGAATTTTTATCCCGTGGCGGCTATATTTTATTCAAAATGGCCTCCAAAACAGAAAAAATGCTCCGATTTCGATGAAATTTGGTTTTCAAGCAAATATAAATTTTATGCTGTGGTGGTCATTTTAGATTCAAAATGGCCGCCAAAACCTAAAAATGATCCAATTTCGATGAAATTTGATTTTCAAGTAGATAAAGGTGTGGCGAGTTCATTTCCTGTATCGAAATTTTATCTCGTGGTGGCAATTTGCCGGTTGGGGATATATATGTGACTTGCTTGCAATCACAATCAGCACTTGTTATTATTATTATTTTTCTTCTTCTTTACCTCCAATTTGTCCGGAGTTTTTCTAGGAGATGTATGGCGAGATGTTTATGAAAATTGGCACAAACATAGGTTTCGGCCTGAAGTTGCGCAGGTGGGTTTTAGAATTTTCAAGATGGCCGCCATTTTCGAACGGGAAGCCGTCAAAAATCAAAAAATTTCAGTCCGTCATTTGTCCCGCCTAGTTCTCCTACAATGTATAACATATTGATGCCAAACTTAGTAGAAAGAATCGACACCACATGATATTGTGTGTGCCAAAACAGGAGGTAACTCCGTTGGTTTTTACCAGAGTTATGCCCATTTTTACACAACCGCCATCAAACATCAAGAAATTTCCGTCCGTTTTGTCCGGCCTACTTCTCCTACACCGTATAAGATATTGATGCCAAACTTGGTAGAAATAATCAGCAGCACATGATATTGTGTGCGCCCCAAAAACAGGTAACTCCGTTCGTATTTCCCGGAGTTATGCCCCTTTTTATACTTAAAAAATCTTCGAAACCTCAACAAACCTTAAAATGCTCCGATTTCTATGAAATTTGGTTTTCAAGTAAATATAGGTGTGGCGAGTTCATTCCCGCTATCCAAATTTTATCCCGCGGCGGCCATGTTTTATTCAAAATGGCAGCCCAAACCTAAAAATGCTTCGATTTCGATGAAATTTGGTTTTCAAGTACATATAGGTGTGGCGAGTTCATTCCCGCTATCCAAATTTTATCCCGCGGTGGCCATTTTAAATTCAAAATGGCCGCCTAAAACTAAAAATGCACCGATTTCTATGAAATTTGGTTTTCAAGTACATATAGGAGTGGTGAGATCATTTCCGGTATCGAAATTTTATCCCGAGGCTGCCATTTTTTATTCAAAATGGCCGCCTTCAACTAAAAATCCTCCGATTTTGATGAAATTTGGTTTTCAAGTAGATATAGGTGTGGCGAGTTCATTTCCGATATCGAATTTTTATCCAGCGGTGTCGATTTTATATTCAAAATGGCCGCCTTATACTAAAAATGTTCAGATTTTCATGAAATTTGGTTTTCAAGTAGATATAGGTGTGGCGAGTTCATTTCCGATATAGAATTTTTATCCCGCGGTGTCGATTTTATATTCAAAATGGCCGCCTTATACTAAAAATGTTCAGATTTTGATGATATTTGGTTTTCAAGTAGATATAGGTCTGGCGAGTTCATTTCCGGCATCCAAATTTTATCCCCCGGTGGCTATTTTCTTTAAAAAATGGCCGCTTTAACTTAAAAATGCTCAAATTTCAATGAAATTTATGTTTTCAAGTAAATGTAAATTTTATTCCGCTATGGCCATTTTTTATTCAAAATGGCCGCCAAAACCTAAAACCTTAAAATGCTCCGATTTTGATGAAATTTGGTTTTCAAGTACATATAGGTGTGGCGAGTTCATTCCCGCTATCCAAATTTTATCCCGCGGTGGCCATTTTAAATTCAAAATGGCCGCCTAAAACTAAAAATGCACCGATTTCTATGAAATTTGGTTTTCAACTACATATAGGTGTGGTGAGATCATTTCCGGGATCGAAATTTTATCCCGAGGCTGCCATTTTTTATTCAAAATGGCCGCCTAAAACTAAAAATTCTCCAATTTCGATGTAATTTGGTTTTCAGGTAGATAAGGGTGTGTCGAGTTCATTCGGGTTTCAAAATTTTATCCCGCGGCAGCCATTTTAGATTCAAAATGGCCGCCTTCAACTAAAAATCCTCCGATTTCGATGAAATTTGGTTTTCAAGTAGATATAGGTGTGGCGAGTTCATTTCCGATATAGAATTTTTATCCCGCGGTGTCGATTTTATATTCAAAATGGCCGCCTTATACTAAAAATGTTCAGATTTTGATGATATTTGGTTTTCAAGTAGATATAGGTCTGGCGAGTTCATTTCCGACATCCAAATTTTATCCCCCGGGGGCCATTTTTTATTCAAAATGGCCGCTAAAACTTAAAAATTCTCAAATTTCAATGATTTATGTTTTCAAGTAAATGTAAATTTTATTCCGCTATGGCCATTTTTTATTCAAAATGGCCGCCAAAACCTAAAACCTTAAAATGCTCCGATTTTGATGAAATTTGGTTTTCAAGTACATATATCTGTGTGAGTTCACTCGCGGTATTCACATTTTATCACGCGGCGCCCATTTGTTATTCAAAAATGCACCGATTTCTATGAAATTTGGTTTTCAAGTACATATAGGTGTGGTGAGATCATTACTGGTATCGAAATTTTATCCCGAGGCTGCCATTTTTTATTCAAAATGGCCGCCTAAAACTAAAAATTCTCCAATTTCGATGTAATTTGGTTTTCAGGTAGATATGTGTGTGTCGAGTTCATTCCGGTTTCAAAATGTTATCTCGCGGCAGCCATTTTAGATTCAAAATGGCCGCCTTCAACTAAAAATCCTCCGATTTTGATGAAATTTGGTTTTGAAGTTAATATAGGTGTGGCGAATTCATTCCCGGTATCGAAATTTTATCCCGTGGCGACAATTTGACGGTTTTGGGGATATATGTGACTTGCTTGCAATCACAATCAGTACTTGTTATTATTATTATTTTTCTTCTTCTTTACCTCCAATTTGTCCGGAGTTTTTCTAGGAGATGTATGGAGGAATCTTTATGAAAATTGGCACAAACAAAGGTTTCCGCCTGAAGTTGCGCAGGACGGTTTTAGAATTTTCAAGATGGCCGCCATTTTCGAACGGGGAGCCGTCAAAAATCAAAAAATTTCAGTCCGTCATTTGTCCGACCTAGTTCTCCTACAATGTATAACATATTGATGCCAAACTTAGTAGAAAGAATCAACATCACATGATATTGTGTGTGCCAAAAAAAGACGTAACTCCGTTCCTTTTTCCCAGAGTTATGCCCATTTTTAGACAACCGCCATCAAACATCAAGAAATTTCCGTCCGTATTGTCCGGCCTACTTCTCCTACACCGTATAAGATATTGATGCCAAACTTGGTAGAAATAATAACCACCACATTATATTGTTTGCGCTTAAAACAGAGGTAACTCCGTTCCTATTTCCCGGAGTTATGCCCCTTTTTATACTTAAAAAATGTTCAAAACCTCAATAAACTTTAAAACGCTCCGATTTCATTGAAATTTTGTTTTCAAGTAGACATAGGTGTGGCGAGTTCATTTCCGGTATCGAAATTTTATCCCGCGGTTGCTATTTTTTATTCAAAATGGCCGCCGAAACCTAAAAATGCTCCGATTTCGATGAAATTTGGTTTTCAAGTACATATAAGTGTGGTGAGTTCATTCCCCGTATCAAAATTTTATTCCACGACGGCCATTTTAAATTCAAAATGGCTGCCTAAAACTAAAAATGCTCCGATTTTGATGAAATTTGGTTTTCAAGTTGGTATGGGTGTGGCGAGTTCATTTCCGGTATCGAATTTTTATCCCGTGTCGGCTATATTTTATTCAAAATGGCCGCCGAAACCTAAAAATGCTCCGATTTTGATGAAATTTGGTTTTCAAGTAAATATAAGTGTGGCGAGTTCAATTATGGTATCAAAAATGTTATCCCGCGGCGGCCATATTTTATTTAAAATGGCTGACGAAACCGAAAAATGCTTCGATTTCAATGAAATTTAGTTTTCCGCTACGGAAAATTTTACCCAGCGGCGGCCATTTTTTATTCAAAATGGCCTCGAAAACAAAAAAATGCTCCGATTTCGATGAAATTTGGTTTTCAAGCAAATATAAATTTTATGCTGTGGTGGCCATTTTAGATTCAAAATGGCCGCCACAACCTAAAAATGCTCCAATTTCGATGAAATTTGATTTTCAAGTAGATAAAGGTGTGGCGAGTTCATTTCCGGTATCGAAATGTTATCTCGTGGTGGCAATTTGCCGGTTGGGGATATATATGTGACTTGCTTGCAATCACAATCAGCACTTGTTATTTTTCTTCTTCTTTACCTCCAATTTGTCCGGAGTTTTTCTAGGAGAAGTATGGAGGGATATTTATAAAAATTGGCACAAACATAGGTCTCCGCCTGAAGTTGCGCAGGTGGGTTTTAGAATTTTCAAGATGGCCGCCATTTTCGAACGGGAAGCCGTCAAAAATCGAAAAAATTCAGTCCGTCATTTGTCCGACCTACTGCTCCTACACTGTATAACATATTCATGCCAAACTTAGCAGAAATAATCGACAGCACATGATATTGTGTGTGCCAAAAAGAGAGGTAACTCCGTTCCTTATTTCCAGAGTTATGCCCATTTTTAGACAACCGCCGTCAAACAGCAAGAAATTTCCACCCGTATTGCTCCGATTTCGATGAAATTTGGTTTTGAAGTAGATATAGGTGTTGCGAGTTTATTTCCAGTATTCAAATTTTATCCCGCGGCGGCCATATTTTATTCAAAATGGCCGCCAAAACCTAAAAATGCTCCGATTTTGATAAATTTGGTTTTCAAGTAAATATAGGTGTGGCGAGTTCATTTCCGGTATTGAAAATTTTATTCAAAATGGCCGCCGAAAACTAAAACTGCTTCGATTTTGATGAAAGTTTTCCGCCATAGAAAATTTTATCCCGCGGCGCCCATTATTTATTCAAAATGCCCACCAAAATAAAAAAAGGCTTTCAAGTAGATATAGGTGTGGCGAGTTCAGTTCCGGTATCGAAATGTTATCCCGTGGTGGCAATTTGCCGGTTGGGGATATATATGTGACTTGCTTGCAATCACAATCAGCACTTGTTATTTTTCCTCTTCTATCCCTCCAAATTGTCCAGAGTTTTTCTAGGAGATGTATGGATGGATCTTTTTGAAATTTGCCACAAGCATAGGTCTCGGGCTGAAGTTTTGCTTGTGGGTTTTAGAATTTTAAAGATGGCCGCCATTTTTGAACGGGAAGCCGTCAAAAATCAAAAAAATTCCGTCCGTCAATTGTCCGGCCTACTGCTCCTACACCGTATAATATATTGATGCCAAACTTAGTAGAAATATTCGACAGCAAATGATATTGTGCGTGCCAAAAAAAGAGGTAACTCCGTTCCTTTTTCCCAGAGTTATGCACATTTTTAGACAACCGCCATCAAAAATAAAGAAATTTCTGGCCGTATTGTCCGGCCTACTTCTCCTACACCGTCTAAGATATTGATATCAATACATATAGTTGGTATGAGTTCTTTCCCGGTATCGAAATTTATCTCGCTGCGGCTATTTTAGATTCAAAATGGCCCCCTAAAACTAAAAATGCTCAGATTCCTATGAAATTTGGTTTTCAAGTAGATATAGGTGTGGCGAGTTCATTTCCTGTATCAGAATTTTATCCCGCGGCATCCATTATAGATTCAAAATGGCCGCCTTAAACTAAAAATGCTCCGATTTTGATGAAATTTGGTTTTCAAGTAGATATAGGTCTGGCGAGTTCATTTCCGGTATCAAAATTTTATCCCTCGATTGCCATATTTAATTCAAAATGGCCACCAAAACCTAAAAACGCTCCGATTTCAATGAAATTTGGTTTTTAGGTAAATATATATGTGGCGAGTTCATTTCTGGTATCGACATTTTATCCCGTGGATGCAATATTTTATTCAAAATGGCCGGCCCAAAATAAATAATCGATTTCGTTGAAATTTAGTTTTCCGCTATAGAAAGTTTTATCCCGCGGAGGCCATTTTTTATTCAAAATGGCCGCCAAAACAAAAAAATGCCCGTTTTCGATGAAATTTGGTTTTCAAGCAAATATAAATGTTATCCCGCAGTTGCCATTTTAGATTCAAAATGGCCGCCAAAACCTATAAATGCTCCAATTTCGATGAAATTTGGCTTTCAAGTATATATAGGTGTGGCGAGTTCATTTCCGGTTTCAAAATTTTATCCGATGGCGCAGTTTGCCGGTTGGGGATATATATGTGACTTGCTTGCAATCACAATCAGCACTTGTTATTATTAATTTTTTTTTTCTCCTATCCAAATTTTTGTCCGATCGATATCTCATGAACTAATTGCCAGATATTATTGAAACTTGGAACATAGATTGATGGCAATGTGAAGTTGTGCAAGAGGCAAGAATTATAACTCTGAGCCACTTTTTTGCAAAGTTAGCTCCCCTTTTTCAAGATTTAAATCAATTTTTGTCCGAGCGATATCTTGTGAACGAATGGTCAGATAATATTGAAACTTGGAACATCAATAGATGCCACTGTGAATGTGTGCAAGACGCAAACATTATAACTCTGGACCACTTTGTTGCAAAGTTATCTTCCCTTGTTTAATATTTTAATAATTGGGTGATTTGAGCTTGTATTACTCGATAACGAAAAGTGTTAGAGACTTGAAACTTACTACATGTGTTTCTAATCACATGACCGAATACTCGTTTCTGATTGGTCGATTTTTCGTACTTGAATAACTCAAAAACGACAAGCCTGCCTGCCTGCCTGCCTGCCTGCCTGCTTGCCTACCTGCCTGCCGGCTAACTTCACGCACACTAATATAAGTGACGTTTGTAACATTGACAAAAAATCCATGGCAAATTATCTGCTGATTTGTGAAGTTGATAAGACAAAAACACGGAAAATATTATTTGCTGAAAGAAATGATTGATATGTGATCTGCGTTGAAATACATTGAAACAAACTGTCTTCTCTGAAAAGTGGAATTTATAATTTGTATTTACATTTTAAATCAATATGGACGCACGAACAATTGGCTGATTTAAGATTTCAGTCTTTTTCTATAAGGGTCGGATTAGGGGTAAGGGATAGTTTGTGTATGTAATTGTGGGTAAAACGAATAGCGGATAGGATATGTCGATACGTTAGGATTCTCTAGTTTCGAGGTTTCGGATTAGATTCATAAACGCGAAAGAAAACATTGTAAGTAGTCATATTTATTTTTGTTAATAGCGTTTACTATTGCGTGATCAATTCATATGAACGAAGTGTTATATTTTGGTAGTTATATTTTAGTATTTAGTTGAAATACGGTTGGATAGATACATAGTTTCGATTGATGCTTTAAGACGTTCTGATAGAATTCACCTCATACGCATCAAACCTCAGGTAGATCTCTCCCTCACTATCCTTTCTCTCCATTATTATATATATCTGTCTCTGTCTCTTTCTCAATCCGTCTGTATGTCTGCTCTGTCTGACTCTGTCTCTGTCTCTCCATCTCTCTCTATATCTCTGTCCCTCTGTTTATCTCCCTCCTCTCTCTCTCTCTGCTCTGTCTCTGACTTTATCTTTCTCTCAATTACTCTCACTCTCTCTCTCTATCTGTCTGTCGCTCTGTCTGTCCGTCTCTCTTTTTGTCCTTTTTTCTGTCTCATTGTCTCTGTCGGTCTATCTGTCTCTCGGTCTGACTCTGTCTCTCAGTCTCCTTCTCTCTGTCTCACTATGTCTCTCTGTATATCTATGTATCTCTTTGTCTCTCTCTCTCTGTCTCTCTGTCTATGTCTGTCTCTCTTTGTCTGTCTCTGTCAATCTCTATCTCTTTTTTCCTCTCTTTATATATAGGCCGCATTCAATTTCATTAATCTTCAAAGTGCATATTTATTGTCCCTTCACCTCATGATACAACATATCTGCAACAAATGTCTCTATAAACAGTTCAGATAAATGTGGAAAATATAGATCGATGAAATATACATCCTGTCGATTTTCTGTTTCGTGCATCACTAATCTCAACCTCTACCCCCCTGACACGGGAAGTGTCGGCCCGGATTGATCTGTGTCGATACATTATGCAGAGTCCTTATTGTTGGTTTCTCACGACCGGCTCAAGTACATAATGTTACTGTCAGCTTACAATTAAAGATATATTTGTTTTATTGATACTGAAATATCCTGCTTAATCACTATTCAAATAGATTACACGTAATGAGCGGTGTTTTGCGAAAACCAACCGTACGGTGTTTGCAATAACAGTATACCTATATCAGGATCAGCATTCACATCCACGAGGTCTTATGTGGATTTACACTTTTAATCAATATGTAATGGGTTGTTTCAATACCCTTTAACATTCTTTTAAAAACCGAGGTATGTTTGAATGCGATACAATGATTCGCAGGCATAACACTATTACCAGGTGTTATAATTTCGTTAAGGTTGATTTTCCTGGATCGACAGTCACAGTCTGACCATGGTTCGAACCGCAAGAGTCGGCTACAGGGGTCTTTGTTTTGTTTATATTTACCCTCGCTGCGCAGAATGAACTATTTGGCGTGCAGACAAAGAAAGATACAAGGGAGTCAGGGTGAGATAACCTATCCTCCTCTGTCCGATAAGACCCTTGGTTCGTGTACGTGCCAAGTGTATCGCATCGATACGCGCGAGATTCTTTTTCCTGGAAATAACCAGTACTTGACCTCTAGTTGAGTGGGAGACGCTTAAAAATGCACCCATTAAATTTCCAGACCGGGAATTGAACCCCAGACCTCTGGAATGACAGTCAATTGTAGTAACCACTGGATTTCCCCGCCACTCACTTGCGAATGGGTCTGAATGATTGGAAAAAAGTATAACTCTTGAGTGCCAGCATGTGGGTTGGTATTGGTTTCATACCAATATATGTTTATCTCGATGTAATTATAAGGTGCAATACCAATTGTCACCTTTCCTGTCCGCCGCGATACGACATAACCTGTTATTAGCGGCGTTAAACCAAAAACAATCAAACACACAGACACATCAATCCTTGAAAGACAATCGGTTTAATTACTTATATACTTATATATTTGTTATCTCAAATCTAAGGTGCAGTACCAAATATCATTTTTCCTGTTCGCCGCGATATGACCGTAGCTGTTGAAAGCGGCGTTAAACCCAAAACAAACAATCACACAGACAAATCATCCTTGAAAGACATTCGAACTGCGTCTGTCAATCCTGGTCTTGACGTGTCTGCGGACAGTGAATACACCTTCTGACCAAAATCTAGAGTTGTACGTTTTATTTTAACCTGTCTTGCACCAATGGCAGTATTGATTTTTTTCCCCAAACAATAGAGATTCATGTGAGTCAACTCGTAGCGACATATCTCATCTGAAATCAGCATTGTTTGCCTTTTAGTTATCAAAATACTTAAAAATCTCTTATTACGTAAATAATGGAGTCGCCAGATTTTGAAACTGTTCTTGGAGGTAATATTATGTTAATGAAATTAATCCGCCAATTTCTTTGTCTGTATGGAAATTGGTTATCTTCAAAAACCAGCATCGATGTCTTAATATATCAGAACTTAATCTTAAAGTCCAAAGGGAACATCCGTATCGCAATTGCAAGAACTTGTGATCATGCGACTTTGCCTGTTTACTTGAAATGGCGTAATAATGTTTTAGGTACACATTTCTTTGACTTATATCATTATTTAAACACTAAAATCTTGACATTGTGAATATTTACCAAACAATAATTAATAAGCTTATACAGTACGTTCGCATTACCAACTATTGACATTCTTTGAAGACATTTGCATGGTCGAGTAAATATGTTTGAGTTTGTATAAGGACATATCAGTAGAGACGTTTTTCTCTGAGTTTACTGTTGTGTTTAAATGTATGAATATTGTAGTCAATTAAATATAATTTTCAACGTGATATATTTACTATCCATATACTATATGTAGTTATTGTTATCGTCTTATTTTCGCTTCACTTCACTCTGCTGTACATGTATGTCGTAAACCTATCCGTGCGTTGATCTGTGCATGTATAAATTTGTACATTTGGGAGTTAATGGACCAAAACAGGATGTTGAAGTCACGATTGAAGAGAATATAAAATGAAGTATCAGTATTTAAGTGTCATAAGTGTGTTAACTGTTAGGACTAACAACTTTTGCGCTTAAATGACACTGAGATTTAAAACAAGATTCATGTTCGTCTTAAAATACACGTTTCAACGACAAACTGAATCAAAGCACTGAAAGTGCTCACAGCAAGGGGCTAACTGCAGATAACATTTAGACATGGATTTACCGATCCCAAAAGTCTAACTTGAACACTTTACACTAACACTTTGTTAGTTAGCACTTTATATCCATATATTAAATGCTAAAGGAGTAAAGCAAAATACTGTACACACAGTATGATGGCCAATCAATATACTGAACGTGGCATACACATGCGCATCTGCTATCTGGATAGTTTCTGCTTAGCACACCTCCTGGTTTACAATGGATATTTAGCCGTGTTTTTTTTAATGCAATTAACACATATACATTTCGTATCAAAATCACAATAACCTAACAATGATAATTATATTAAGAGTCCAATTTTACTTTCAAAGCAGAAATAAAATCCTGTGTTATCTACATTTTCTTCAGCGTGCAATGACTGAAATATTGTTAAAAGCGACGTAAAACATCATACTTAGTGTTTCACAACGCATAGGTGAATAGTTTTAAATGCATTGCTTTTGAATTCATTTTAAATCCCAACATTTTGAAAGGGTTTATTGCAGCGGTGTTAGATGACAATTGCACCACTAATATAGGCAATTTATAAGATAAATATATGCCCAAAGCGGGAATCGAACTCTAGTCTTCCGCTTTACGGCCGAACATGCTAGCCGCTATGCTGTGCGGCCATTTCTGATTTGAGGATTTTATTTATAAAATAATTATAAACCGATACACGAGTTAGCGAATTATTTAGTATTGAAGCGTTTTATCTTGATAAAAAACAAATGTCATTTAAATCATTTGTTTTATAACTGGGACTTGACTATCTTATTCCGTCTGCTGGCGTTGTTCAGGTTAATTTTGGTTGAGAATTTGATGTGTTTACGCAGGGATCTAAAATGAAATACTCTAGTACTTAGATTCAAAATTAACGTTACAGCTGAAAATACATTTTATTCGAAAGGATTTTTGGAAATTCCGACACCTAGGCTTACTTGCACATTTACCGTATATGTTATATTTTGTCAACAATTTATTTTATTATCATTTAAATAATTTGAATGTTTGAGTATATATGTTATCATTGGGATTCATTTATCTGAATTTGTTTTTGAGTCGGAATCGAAAAGTTGCCTTTACTCCATTCGATTTACAATATTTAGGAATTACCAATGAACTTTACGCGCGATCAAGTATGTTGAAAGCGTAGAAATACATTTTAATTATTAATCATGTAATTCATATATTTTAACATAATATTTCTTTCGAGTTATTTCTTTTGGGTTAGTGATGTCGAATCAAATCAATTTTCGGCTTCATATGTCAACAAGTTACCGCATTTTGATTTTTAGACAGGAACTATTGACAGTTCGAGATGACCAACATGGGTATTAGCCGGCAACAGTCATTTCATTTTTAACAAAATATTCCACAAATCATCCACTTTCATTGACATTATGTACGATCTGCAACCACCAATACATCTATAATTGAGCCAGTCCACGACAAAACCTGTATTAGTGACATAACGTATGACGTTGGGAATTTCCAATTTTATGACGTCACATTTTTCGTCAACGTCGGTTTACCGTAAACAGTATTATCTTGAATTTAATTTCCAAAGTTTTGACAGTGTTTAATAGATGCAAATACTGGATTTCATTCGTAATGGATTCTGAATTGGAGGTAAGATCACTTATTTATCTTTTATTAACACACATAACAAATAAATGTGATTTATTTCGAAGAAAACATTGAAAACACGACGATTGCCCTTGGAGATCTTCAAGGGAAGAAAATAGCGGGCCGTTTAAAACAAAAATAACTTTGTACACGAATCCACATACAATTTATAATTTTTAGGACAGATGTACACGACGCACTTTATTATACACATTTAAGTACTATATAGGTCTAGCGTAAATCTCCTAAAGATATAATGCCGCTTGCAAAGACTATGAAGGATTTTAATGTCGGAGCAGATCAAACCGTTTAAAGTATGTGTAGATAAAGTAAAAAATACATCTTACTTTCAAAATATAGATTGAATGGTACATAAGTGTCTATTTAAAAATGTTTCATGTAAACGTGTGGGGAAGAAAGATAACAATCTGTATGTAATCTTGGATTTTTTATGCTACACTATTCAATGATTATTATAATAATGAAAGAAAATACTCTATGCATCAGCGAAGGCGGAATAGCCCAGTTGGTAGAGTGAAAGCCTATGGACAAGTCCAACCGAGCTCGATCACGACTCTGGACAAACTTTTTTTCATTTTTTTTATTGAGTTATTTTCTGGACCAGTTAATAAAGAAATATTTATTATTTCTATAATTATATTGTTTGTCCCTTCATATTTATTTTGTAATAACGAAACACAAATTATAGCCAGACAAAAACATTAAAAGTATATTTTAGACAAATTATAAAACATTCAGGGAAAAGGAGATTCACTTATTCATAGTTGTTGTTCACGTTATTTTCTTTCACAACTGTATAATGTATAACACTTTAATTGATTCCTATTCAATGTAAATACGTGTTTAAATTGTATATTGTAATGTAAACTATAACTTTTAAAATAAACAAATTAAAATTTGTTTTGCAGGAGCTTGAGACCATCTTCTCTGATCATTTTGGTCGAACACCAAACAATTCTCAATTTGAGAACACAGATTCAGAGGATGAAGGTATCAGAGAGAGAGAATTTTGTTGTGGTGTTAAGGATCGAGTACATAACTTCCTCGGTGAACAGCCAAGCACGAGTAATTAAAGCTACAGTGAAACATCGGACAGTCAAAATGAGGACCGCGAATGGATCTTGGAGGATGAGGATGCTGTTTCTATGAAACAATTTTTTGAAAAAGGTTGTGATTGCCACAGGAGATGTGAACCTCAATTTGCATGTATTAAAATACAGACTCATATCTTAGATATAAGATAAATGACAAAGGAGGAGAAGGAGATGTATATAAAGAGTAGTTTACTCACAGGTCCCAAATCAGATCTCACAAAAAGAGGAAAGAAACGTTCGCGGTCTCGTGCGCAGTATATGTTCAAAGGAAAACTAGTTTGCAAAGAAACATTTTCACTTGTTTATGACATTGGAAGGTGGTCATTGGAATCTCTTAGAATATCCATGAACACACATGGTCCTGCATTAAGACAACATGGAAACAAAGGGAAAAAGCCAAAACATGCCCTTACTTTTGAAGATGTTAAACGTGTTGTGCTTTTCATCAGTAATTACGCGGAAGAGTATGGAATTCCACAACCTGCTGCGCCACGTGGTCGAGATGAAACTGCACCCACCTCTCTATACACAGTAGCATAACAAAACTACATATACACAAACTATACAGAGAAAGCTGTGAAGAAGCTGCTGTAAGAAATGCCGGTAAAAGTACGTTCCTCGCCATGTGGAAAAAGTGTCTTCCTCGTGGAAAAATTGCCACACCTAGAGACGATGTTTGTGATTCATGCGAAAAGCTGAGAAAACAAGTTATGGACTCTATATCAGAATAAGAAAAACTTCAAAGTGCAGATGTCTTAAGGGATCATGTTATGATATTCATTTACAGGAAATACCAGCACTTCTCCTTCAGTTCGACAGCATTGGGGTCCGTGAAAGTGCGCAGATCCGCCGACCAAGCTGAATAAACCTTTAATATCATGAAACGTGGGAACGCCAACATACCAAGAGATGACCCTGTTGCTATAGAACCGAAAGAATTGTCTAGATAACGCGCACTATACTTGCATAGAACAGTACGGCAATATGTGCGACCTATGTACCAAGATGTGACTTGTCTAGCACCGAATGTCTGACTGAACACATTACAATCATGACAGCATTTTTTTTTTATTCTGTGTTTATAAACCTTAATTCTTCGAAGTAGAACATATTGTACATATAAATATGCATTGTTTAATACACACTAAACATTTAATTCAATCGTTGAGTTATAACTATCGACTCCGCAGTATGTATTAAGTAAATAACGTTTGTGACGTAAAAACGTATGAAATGGTATTCGGATGAAATAGACGGCAGACAGAAGGAAAATAATTTCCTGCGTACTGATATCAATTCCATACATCTGTCATGCCAAATTAGATAACAAAATTCGAATAAAAAGGAAAGTTTCACCAAAACATTTTAACAGTTATAAGATTATTTATGATTTATTAAACATTCGCCAGAGAGATTTTTATTTAAAAGATATATAATTAAGGACACATGTTCGTCTACCATTTGCCGAAATTTCAAGAATATATATCGAGCTGATTTTTAATAAAGCACAATGCAGTTCAACGTCTGTCGCGCTTCGGAACGTACACTGCATAATTAAAGCTAGATACGCATCTAGGGTAATAAAATGAACACACCACATGTTTTCATTATAATTATCCATTTCAATCTTTTAAGTACCCCCTTTCTTCTACCCCCTAGTAAATAATGGTATTTTTTTTTTTTTGCTTTTCTTTAATGATTCAAAGTAGCTACGATATTGCAATTTATATAGTAAATACATTAAACATACAACAAAAGAATACTTGCATTTGTACTAGATAGCGAGAATGATATTTTCAACAATATCGATATGTGCTATCGTGAGAAATTGTCAGTAACGCAACATATACAAATATCGTGAATCAATGAGTAGTGACGGGTTGATACTTATTCATGCGAAGATAGTTACATTTCAGGTAAAGATCCAATTCGGGCAGTGAGCCATGACACATTGTCAGTAACGCAACATATATACACATTTCGTGAATCAATGAGAAGTGACGGGTTTAATAATAATAATAAAGACTTTATTTATAGAGGCTGCACAGTTGGGCATGCCCAGTCTTCCCTGTGGGCTTCTGTTAAAACATTTACAAATTTTTACATATAATATTATAAGGTATTATGCACATATTCATGTAGACAACTGTTGCATTCAGGAAACCAGCATTGTTATGGGAGAGAGTTTAATTGAGTAAAAGATGTCCACCACTATGCCACCAGGAAAGATATGTGGATTTAAATTTCTTCAAATTTTCACAGTTCCTGACATGTAGTGGAATTGGTTCCATATTTTTGGTCCTGAGTAGGTCAAAGATTTTCTAAAAAATTCTATCCTAGGTTTAGGAATGCTAAGTGTATGCTGGGCGGCAGATCTTAAATTTGTATTGGTTGATGATGTAAATAGATTAGTCATGTATTCTGGGAATTCTTTTTTAAGGGATTTGTACACAAGTATAGCCTTTTTGTATGTAATTCTATCGTGAAATTTCATCCATTTAAGTTCCTGAAAGAGTTCCTCACTTGGTGTGTCATATGTCTTGTCTAGGATAGTTCGTGCAGCTCTTTTTTGGAATTTATATATATTGCTTAAAAGTTTGTCACTACAGTTACCCCAAATTGTACAACAATAATCAATATGAGGCAACATGTAGGCATTGTAAAAGAGTTTCCGCGCATGTATATTGAGGAAGCATTTATTTCGAAGCAGAAGGTAAAGTAAAGAATTGCATTTTTTGAGTACTTTTTCAACTTGGATTTTCCAGTTGAGATTATGGTCAACTTGTATGCCTAGTAGTTTTTCGACTTCAGAGAAAACAATGCTGTGATTGTGAAAGACAAGGTTATTGTTATTATTGAATTCCAGTGATTTTCCTATATTATTAGTAGGTGAAATTATCATAGCTTTTGTTTTTTGTGGATTTGGCATCATTGAATTTCTCTGACACCACTCATCTATGGTATTTAGGCTACTTTGAAGAGACTGAATGACTTCATTCACATTAAGCCCAACTGCACTTAAAGTTGTGTCATCTGCAAACAAGTCAGTTGATGAGGCGTGTAATTGCATTGGTAGGTCATTAATATAAAGTATGAAGAGGATAGGACCTAGCACTGAGCCTTGTGGTACACCTGATGTAATTGGAAGAGATGATGACAGTTTGCCAGCAACTGACACTTTCTGGGATCTTTCGTCAAAATAGGATTTAAACCATTCCAGGGCTTTGTTTCTTATGTTGTATTCAAACAGTTTGTTAAAAAGGAGGGGATGATTTATTAAATCAAATGCTTTGGTTAAATCAAGAAATACAGTTCCTATTACTTTTTTGTTATTAATTGCGTCAATCCATGTGTCAATTATTGCTGTAAGCGCTGTCTCACAAGAATGATTTGATCTGAATCCAGATTGAGTGTTATGAATGAGAGAATTTGTTTCAAGATATGTCTTCAAGTGATCACTCACATGTCTTTCTAGAATTTTTGATAATACAGGTAATATTGAAATCGGGCGGTAGTTACTGGTGTCAGATTTAGTTCCCTTCTTAAAGATCGGAATAACCTTTGCTTGTTTAAATAATGAAGGGAATTCACAGTTTGATATACTTTGGTTGAAAATGTATGTAATAGGTTTTGATATGATCTTAGCACTTAATTTTAGAAATTTGGGACCTAGGCCGTCAATTCCTGTGGATTTAGTTGCATCTAGTGTCTGAAGTTGTTTTAGTACAAAATTTTCTTTTATTGGGGGAATATGAAATTGTGTTGGAGAATTTGCTATGCAATCTTGTACAAATTTTTGTAATTTTGATTTATCAATTGGAGATAGTGCAGAAGACGGAGTATTTGGTGCATCTTTGAATACATTAGTAAAATAAGTATTGAAAATTTCTGCTGTTAACTCGGCATCCTCCACAGGATTTCCAGACTTGTCTGTAATGATGTTTGACTGGTGGGTTTTTGTCTTTCCCGAAATATCTTTTAGGTTTTTCCAAAGTTTTTTGGGATTTTGTTTATTTTGGTTTATTGATTTTGTATAGAAAGACTTTTTCGCTTCGGATATCAGAGTTTTTCTTTTGTTGCGCCAGTATTTGAATTCACTGATATTATTTTGTGTTTTTGCCTTATCACGTTGTCTTGATGCACATCCAATTTCTGCATTATACCAGTCTGGGAGGTTATTGTGTTTGACACGCTTTTGTTTGAGAGGTGCATGTGTGTTAAGAACATCTGTAAACATAGAGATAAAACAGTCTAGAGAATCGTCAACATCATCATAAATTTCAATAATGGACCAAATCTGGTTGTTGAGACAAGTATTAAATTTGTTTTCATCGAAAAATTTAATATTTCTGTAATTTATAATATTGTGAAGAGGTCCTGAAGTATTACTGCAACTCAACTTTCGAATGAAACAGATTGGATAGTGGTCATTGAGAGATATATTTGGTACTTTAACATTTATAATATTACAAGGTGTATTTGTATATAAATGATCTATTATTGTTGAGGTGTGATTGGTTACTCGTGTTGGAATTTGCACAAGTTGTTTTAAATTAAATGCATCTGTAACAGCATTCCAAGATGAATTTGAACATTTTGAGTTTGAAAAGTTAAAGTTGAAATCTCCAACTAATATAATTTCTTTATTTTCAGTGTATACAGTTTCTAGTAATATTTACATTTCATTTATCCAGTCATTGTTTGCAGATGGAGGTCTATATATATTACCAAGTATGAATGGTTTTTGTTTGGTGTTTTTGATTTCTAGCCAAATTGCCTCTATGTTATCTCTCTCTAAGTCATGTCTTTGTATGCTATGGTATTTGCACTTAACGTAACATATTACACCACCACCATTTGTAGCTCTGTCTCTTCTGAACAGATTATAATCATTCAGCGGGAACTCACTGTCTTCAAATTTATCATTTAAAAATGTCTCACCAAAACACATAATGTCAAGGTTGTTGTTATGTACAAAGATTTTTATTTCATCAAACTTTGGATGGAGATAGTGGATATTGAGATGAAAAAAGTTCATGCCTTGGTTTGAGAATAAAGATTTGTCAGAATGATTATTAACATCTTGGGTATCATGATTTTGTGATTCAGTTAAATAATCAGAGGTTGTGTTACTGACAGTATACTGGTGATCAGTATTTAGAAGTATGGTGGATTGTATCGTTGCCATGGAGGCACTCCCCAAATCTGGTTGAAGGGATGATGGTTCATGGATTTGGTTTGTTGATAACCATTGGGTTGTCTCATTTGGGAGCAAGCCTGGCGAAAATTTACATCACTTTGACTAGTATGGAGGAGAATGTTAAAACATTTAAAAATAGAAGCTTTCATGCTTTTGACAAGAACTGATGTTCCTCTGTTTGTTAGATTAATTTCGTCTCGGTATAAAATCTTATTTGCAGTTCCATCACTGGATGTGAACCCTAGTGAGTTGTCTATATAGATGTAGTTATTTTGTGAGCACATTTTTTGAATTAGTGTGTTTGTATCTTGTACAGTTTTCAGTGATAATTTATCATACTTCTTTTTGAGAATTGATGAAATTGCTATTTTTGTTCTTCCATTTATTTGTTTAATTTCATGAGCTAATTGTTCATAGTCTTGTATTATTGATATGCAGTTGTCAGCATTAGATATGTTGTTTATACCGGCGTGGATGATGAACATGTCATACTTGTCAAGATCTTGTTTGTTCTTTGATGTGGATATGTTTCTTGTAATGTCATTTATTTTTGCTCCAGGGTGAGATTTAACTTTGATATATAGCCTCTCACCTGACATTCTTGAAGGATCAATGGCTCTGGTTACAGAGTCCCCTAGGATGTACACTTTTGGTTTGTCATCAAGGTTTGTCTTGTTATTCGAGTTTGTTGGTTTTGGTAATGGTTGATTAGAAGTCTGTTGTATTATTGTGTCATCATTTAGTGTATTCATGGGCAATGTGTTTTCGCCTGATCTTAATGTTGTTTCTGGTTTAGGAGATTGATTAGGTGAAGATGTCTGTTTATATTTTTTCCTTATTTCTTGTTTTAAGTCCAATATGTCAGAATGTTTAGCTGTAAGTTAGATCAGCCACTGTCTTTTTAAGTGCTGTGTTCTCTTTTGATAATGTGTTTTTTCCTTTTGTATTGTTGGTAGACTGTGGATTATCCAGTTTTTGTTTGGTTAGTTTGAGTTTGTCACAGAGGGATGTTATTTGTTTTGCTTGTTTTATTAAAGATAATTACATTTAAGGTATAGATGCAATTCGAGCAGTGAGCCATGACAAAAGGTCATGGATTGTTCTATTATCCAATATAGGGATAAGCATAACAATATGCGCCCGTTTTGATTATAAGTAAAATCCTGACACACCACCAGTTCGAAGGCAAAGCTAGCGGTTTAACAAGAGTGTTGAACTCGTAATGCTAAGGTCCTGAGTTCGAGTTGTAATGAATTACATGTACATCTTTTTATTTTATGTTCTTGATGGTGTTTCTACGGAATTGTTAATCGCGCAATGTCCTTAACTTCGTGATATTATATTTACCTGCAAAGGTATAAATGTGGCATACAAATGTAGAACGACGTATTATAGCATATGCATAGCATATTAAAGCCATGCAGTCGAAGTCGTATTATAGCGATGATGGTGATGATGATATATTATTATCACTATTTATGTCAAGGCTTTTGATGATCTTTATGTAATATAGTTATAATGAATATTGAGATGAAGAAAACAATGACATCTAAATATAAAACAAACAAATAAAATAATTAAAACTTTATTAAATATATGCATACATACAAATAGATCAAAACTAAGATGCTACCATCATACTTTTGAGTTAAACCAATATGTATTCATATATTTAACTGTACCGAGGCGTTCCGAATTCCAAACAACATTTCTGGGAGATTATGAAAATTGTGAGTACAATGGGGGCGGGCCACGGTAGTAAAGTCAATCTGACGTCGCCGTTTGGAGGGAAATGAGTAGGTTTGAAAACGTGAATAAATAATTTAACAACTGTTATATCAACTCAATTGTTGCATCAACTTCCCCAGACGCCATTGCTTAAAGACATACCGTAGCATTTGTTCACCGAAATGTCTAACATGCTATGTGTAACGCATGACAATTATTATAGGGTAAAAACGACACTCAAACTGTTCCTTTCAACGTCAGAACTGGCTCCTTTGCAAGTGACATTAGTTTTCCACTCATTACTCACCTCTAACCATAAACAAAAGTGTATTTATATATCGCTAGTGACTGCTTACCTATGCATCAACTCGTTTCTATGACAACGATTTATAACTAAACTTATGACAAAATTAAAAATATTAATTCGCCATAAGGTAAAGCAATACAAATATACGTATGGTATGAATTTCCGAAATATGTGTTTTACGTCTATTTTTATACTGTATCATTTGCAATAAAATAACTATTCGGGAATAAATAAATTAAGATATCCATTTTTAGTAGGGAATACATAAGTTGATGATTATTGTAAAAAAAAAAGTTGTCAATTTTAATTCCGCTGACTGCGTTTCAGCTAAATATCGCAATGTGCGTTCCGACGCGGGACATCGGTAAAACGGCATTCCGATTTATTAAAAATCGGCTCGACAGATATTTTTGAAATTCTGGCAATTTGTAGTAGAAAAGGTGATCGTAATGATATGTATTTTTTTAAAACATCTCTCGGGTAAATGCTTATTAAATTAAAAATTATGCAATTACTTTGGAAATATTCCAGTAACATTTTCATTAAATATCGGGTATTTGTATCTGAATCGTCATGGCAGATACATTAAATTTATATCATGACACAGGCAACTGTATTCTCTATAATTCGCTGCTATTGGTGTTGCAATACAAATTCAAACAAGACAGTAAAAGGGGCTGTTTTTTCACAAAAAGATACGTTTTAATGTCGAAAACGACGTTATTTCAAAGGTATGATTCCACCTTAAACAGTGAACGTCATGACGTCTTTTTTTTCTTTCGTATTCTTATGACAGTTGGTATGGTTATATCGTAATTAAGGGCCTATAGGTAGGACTATTTGGCTAGTTCTGGTATCATTATGAAGGTAAAAGTTTGATATTTTAGGTAATACAAAAAACTGAGAAAAATATTTTTTTGTCACTAATACAGGTTTTGTCGTGGACTGGCTCATATGAAGTCGAGATGGTGTTCAGAAACGGAGAGCTGATGTAGAAAGACAGATGTGAAGTAATTTAATGCCGATATCGTAAATCGCCTGTCTAGATTCCAGTCTCAAAATGATGCGTCGTTTCGAAAATCAGCTACTATAGCAATTGGCTCTAACGAGCCCCTTGCTAAAAACATAAAGTTTCATAGTTATTAAACATGATGTTTTTCATTATGTAATCTTACGAAAGTTAAACGTTTCAGGTCAATAAATAAAACTTGGTCATAACTTGTAAACTTTGATGAATTTCCATTTGGAAAACCTTTCAGTTCGTGATGGTTTAATCGATCATGAACTATGGGATTTTTTTTAAAGCATACAGATGCACTATGTAAAGGTCTTTAATTTCGACAAGGTGTGTTAAGGATCTTTGGTAAAAAGTAATAATTGCCTATTCTAAGGTAACATTATTACCTATCCCGCTATGGAGTCTTTACTATTTTCATCCATTTGTCTGCAAAGGGATTTAACCATATCTATGCAATTAAAGAAATGACCTTATTTGAATGCAGTTTTTTTACAACAATTTTCATTAATCTGTTTGTGCAAACACGCGAGCATTATCATAATTTTTTTTTTTTTTTTAACTTTTTGCATGTTTTGTTCTTTAACAAACAAACCGTTTATATATTTATGAATAATAAAGGAATTACAAAAGGTGCATTTGCATCAAGGAAGTTAAAGATTCCACCTGAGGAACAAGACCAACCAAGGTCTAATTACGCCAAATACAATTCGACTTAACCTTTATCTTATCGAACAATGTATTACTTTTACATTAATTGAAGGAGATGTAAAATAAATAGGTTTACATGCAAACACTGTAAATTCAGATTAGTTTTGCTTTCACTTTCATACGTAGACAGCGAAAGAAGTAACAAAAAAGTGTTATTCTGATATTCAATTTAAAATCCGAAATACATAAGTTAAGCAGAAAAGTTTTTTTGTTTATTTAAATATGTATATATATATATTCCAAGTATTAAAAACATGAATAAAAAAACTTGAATGAAAATATAACTTTCAAAATTCATGTTGAAACGGTTTCTTTATTATTGTATTAAAGGAAGAGACCAAATATAATGGCATTTAATTTCATGAGATTGACTGAAATAAAATTAATATTCTTTTATGTTTTTAGTTATTCCATTCTAATGCAAAAAACAAATAAAGTGGAAAGATAATTGACAACTAACTGTTTCATAAATATTATGCCCATGCATGAAAATGGTGGTTATATAATTTTTGCAGTCATGATTTTGCCTAAAAGAAATGGTTTTATACCTAATTCAAATGCTTAAAAAGTATTGAAATGGATGTGTATGTGATGTGGATTTATGTGTTGTGCTCAAATAACAAGATAATGGTAAAAAGAGTAAGGATTCTAGGAGTAAAGAGTACATCAGTGCTTAGATAACCTCATGTTCTATCAAATACAAGAAGAGGGGAATTAGAACTGTGAAAAGACCATTTTAGATTTTGTTGAGCAGCAATTAAAAATAGAAAATGCGTTTACGGACAAAAAACTGCTCATAGTACATATATTGTAGCAAAATTGTCCTGGGAGAGAAAAACTGCATTAAAACAAGGCATGGCAACGAATATTCGAATGATATGTCATGATTCGAATATTCGATTTAAATCAGCAGTATTCATATATATATCAATTAAATTGAGGATACTTGACATTTTTAACCACGCTTTTTTGCTAAAAACTGCAAGTTCAGGGTTACCGATGGATCATTTTACGCGTATTATATAATGTGTCATTATTGTAGATAACATGTCAAACTAATAATCCTAGGCTATTAAAGTAATCGATACAAGACCGATAGGTTCGTTCCAAAACGACATAACTTCATTTTGTAAAGCATTTGTTTACTAAGAATTCAAATAAGTTGAATGGTATGAAATACGGTATTTCGGAAAAAATATCCCAGGAAAATATATAACAATACAATGTTTCGCAAAAATATAACTCATGAAAAATAGTCCCACTAGTGGAACCGTTCCACGAGAAAACCAACATTGTAGACTCTGCGTAAAGTATAGACCTGGATCAACCCATGCATGCCACGTAGGCTAACCCGGACAAACACTTTTCGCCTCCTGTGGATTTTCTGTTTCAGGAATCATTAATCTATATCTCTATACCCTGAGACGGAATGTGTCGACCCCGATAAGCTTGCGCGGACTGCAGGCTGGTATTGGTCGAAACATTACGTAGAGACCATTATGTTGGTTATCTCGTGGAACGGCTCATTATTATGGACGCTTCCTGACGTTTCTACTTCCTGGCATATTTGTTTTCAACAATGATATCTTCATTTATGCAGATGTGTCAAAATGCGTCTGCAAGTGGGAAAGGGTTGATGAACTTATTATCTCTTCAGGAGCTCAAGCCATGACGTTAACTTACTGCTCAAGGTTCTTGCTCACAACGATCCTACCTTTGACCATTATAACGTCACAAATACTGGCAATACAAGACGATGTTTGCTCCCAAAACTATCCGGGTGGTCCCAAATGTGTTTGCCTTACAAACTCACCTCATCGATTATACGTGAATTGTAGCAAACGAGCCCTAACGTCATTAGCTACACCATTTCCTGATTATCACGTCATGTAAGTATTCTTTCCTTCTTAAACCTTCGCACATAAAACAAATCTGCAGCAGACTAATTTGAAAACATCTCAACAATAATATGGAAAATCTCCCTAAATAAACACATACTTATTGAATAGAGTTAAAAACATTGTGACAAAATGCGAAATTGCTCGTTGAGCAATTTCTTTTTTTGTCGCAATGTTTTCAAACGTCGTCTGCTGTAGAGGCGTCAGAAAGCTTCTGTAAGAGGGAAAGCGTGTACATTAGTTTCACTGATTTAATACAGTATAACGCCGATCTCTAGTTGTCAAATTATCCAATACGTCGGCGACGATTTGTTTACCAAACTACTCCGTTAGAAGAAAAATCTGTTTGGATATGAAAAGCGTTTAATCATAATACGTTGTTAGTATTAAGGTGCTAGATATAAGATAAAAAACAACAACATTTATTGTATGAATTCGCGCGGTTTAAATGTTATTTTTATAAGTTTAACGATTGTAGTCTGACAGACATCTTTTCTCGTATAACACATGAAATCAATAATTATGTTTTTATCTCGTTACAGAGATTTATCGTGGAATGCCATTACAGAGATACTAACTGGTACTTTTAAGCACCTCACTGTTTTGAATACTTTGTAAGTTATTTTAGTATCCTTGTTTTTCCGCCTCAAGGGTATAGAGGTATAGCGTAATGATTCCCGAAACAGAAAATCCACAGGAGGCGAAAAGTGTATGTCCTGGTTAGCCTGCGCGGCATGCTTAGGCTGATCCGGGCCGATGCAATGTTGGTTCAAATTATGCTGCTAGCAAGGAGAGAGAGAGAGAGAGAGACACACACACACACACACACACACACACACACATACGTGTTTGACCGTAAAAAGTAGCACCTTGTTTTAAGACAGTCTATGTAGAACGGCTATAAATAAGGCGCTTTGACTTTCGTGAAAGTGTAGCGACAGTAACCACCCTTTATATATTGACTGCAATTAATACACTCCGATACACTCGATATTTAGAAACACACAGTGAGTCGTTTATCACTGAACAATGTAGCTCTTTGTGCTTCAAATCAACCTCAATTTGTAGCACTCTTTTGTTGTATTCTACATTACAATGTAGCACAGTGTGTATTACAGAAATGGTCGTAACATAACAGTTTGACAAACAGGTAAACACTGACACAAATTAATGATACGTATGTACTTGTACCTTCATTCTGCATACATTGAAATGTTGATAAAACGATGTTTACAATGTGATACATAACAGGCGATCTGCATGCATGTGTGTTCAAACACACACTTCTATGTAGCACTGTTGAACAGCGTAGGTATTTGTTTTGGCTTTTGAGTTACAAAAACGTATTGGTGTGCCAAAGGCCACTCTAACAAAACAGAAGACACATGGGGTTGTAAGCTCTTTGAATCTCTGCAGATGTGTTGAATAAATGGTGAGAACATATGTAGCACTCACTGCGGGTGCTACACAAGCATGTCCGTGCTACATGCGTGAGTGATATTCAAGTGCATGTGCTACATTTGTAGGATGAACTCTCTCACACACACACACACACACGGACATACACAGACAGGCACCCATGCACACATATACAGACAGGCACCCATGCACACATATACAGACAGGCACCCATATACAGACAGGCACCCATGCACACATATACAGACAGATAGACAGACAGACAGACAGACAGACAGACAGACAGACAGACAGACAGACAGACAGACAGACAGACATAAACAAAAATACAGATAGACATAAATGCAGATAGGCATACATTTAAAGACACATGATTACATGCAGATATACACACATACATACATACATACATACATACATACATACATACATA
>JASEVX010000089.1:60000-157500 GCA_031761405.1 Serripes groenlandicus
ACCGAAAATAGTGGCTGCTATACCCATAACGACTTGGTCAATTGTTAGATTGCACAATCCGTATAATTGTGTGTGACAGTATAAGTGTCAAACAACGAACATGGTTTCAATATGTACTTATGCTCAAATATTTGTTATTGAATTGACATGTGTATAACAAAACATACACATAACAACAAAGAATAATAGCAACAAATCACGGCCCCATGAGTCTATATTTAGAGAAATAATATATACACAGTATATTTATCTGTACCTTTTAGTCTGTTGAAAATACTTTGTATGTTACTTACAGAAAAAGTTCGTTGGATTTAAACAAAATTGAGCCGTTCCAAGAATCAAAGTACTGATAGTACTGAAGGTAGAATTGCGATCGTTTTGTTTTAATAAACTGTTAATCAAAATGTGTAACAGACAGACAGACAGAGAGCATGATATATCGTATCTAACGTTGTTCTTATTCTTTTATAGATCTCTACACAATAACAATATCAGCCATATACAACCAGGCGCTTTTGATCGTTTGATGAAATTGGAGTATCTGTATGTACCGTCCTTTTTCTAACACTTCCATAATCTCGTGCATTTCGATAAGGTTTTGAAAAATGGATTATTTCGATTTCAATTTAAACAGATGAATTGGATTGTATTAAAATCGATAGTGTGGGTATTTTGACATTTATTTGAAAATGACACCTATTTAAATCTTGCAAAATGTTTATATTTATCATAGTTAATCTAAATCACACGAAACATCGTTGAGGATTTTAGCGATTGCAATTACATTTGTACATTTGTGTGCAGTAGTTAAATGTGGTGTTCTTGTTATTACTAAAACCGTTCGCATCGGGGTTACGAGAAGTATATATGATCCGTTCCACGAGAAAACCAACATTATGGCCTCTGCGTAATGTATCGACCCAGTCCGCGCAGGCTAATCCGGGCCGACACGTTCCGTCTCTAGGGGATACAGGTATAGAGTAATGATGCCCGAAAGAGAAAATCCACAGGAGGCGAAACGTGTCTCTCCGGGTAAGCTTGCGCGGTATTATGCTGTTCCGGGTACTAGTATTATACTTTACGCAGAGTCGACAATGTTGGTTTTCTCGTAATTCGGTTCATATGTCTTTGATGCCGATAAGGACAAATCCGAACGATCCGATCTATGTATATGCTTGTTACAACATCCCTTACGTTTGACATGACCTGGTTAACCTGATATATATTATCTCATTTTCAGAAATTTGGGTAATAACTACCTAAGGTCTGTAGACAGCGATGTATTTACTCATTTACCTTCATTATCAACACTGTGAGTATCGTTTCCCTTTCCCATCATGTTTGCTAAGGAACAATGCTTCACATTATTAGTTGTTGTTTTTACGTGCTTTTTAACCAGATTGTGTATCAATGACCAGTTCATCTATCAATACATTTCAAAAGATGCAATTGTCAAAACATGTAACATTTACACCGAAGCCTGCGCGGCATTATGCTGTTCCGGGTATTATACTTTACGCAGAGTCAACATTGTTGGTTTTCTCGTAATTCGGCTCATATGTCTTGATGCCGATAAGGAAAAATCCGAGCGATACGATCTATGTATATGCTTGTTACAACATCCCTTACGTTCGACATGACCTGGTTAATCTGATATATATTATCTCATTTCAGATACTTGGCTAATAACAACCTACAGACCGTAGACAGAGATGTATTCAGTCATTTACCTTCATTATCAACACTGTGAGTATCGTTTCCCTTTCCCATCATGTTTGTTAAGAAACAATGTTTCACATTATTAGTTGTTGTTTTTACGTGGATTTGAACCAGATTGTGTATCAATGACCAGTTCATCTATCAATACATCTCAAAAGATGCAATTGTCAATACAAGCAACATTTGCACCGAAAATAGTGGCTGCTATACCCATAACGACTTAGTCAATTGTTAGATTGCACAATCCGTATAATTGTGTGTCACAGTATAAGTGTCAAACAACGAACATGGTTTCAATATGTAATTATGCTCAAATATTTGTTATTGAATTGACATGTGTATAACAAAACATACACATAACAACAAAGAATAATAGCAAAAAATCACGGCCCCATGAGTCTATATTTAGAGAAATAATATATACACAGTATATTTATCTGTACCTTTTAGTCTGTTGAAAATACTTTGTATGTTACTTACAGAAAAAGTTCGTTGGATTTAAACAAAATTGAGCCGTTCCAAGAATCAAAGTACTGATAGTACTGAAGGTAGAATTGCGATCGTTTTGTTTTAATAAACTGTTAATCAAAATGTGTGACAGACAGACAGACAGAGAGCAAGAGATATATCGTATCTAACGTTGTTCTTATTCTTTTATAGATCTCTACACAATAACAATATCAGCCATATACAACCAGGCGCTTTTGATCGTTTGATGAAATTGGAGTATCTGTATGTACCGTCCTTTTTCTAACACTTCCATAATCTCGTGCATTTCGATAAGGTTTTGAAAAATGGATTATTTCGATTTCAATTTAAACAGATGAATTGGATTGTATTAAAATCGATAGTGTGGGTATTTTGACATTTATTTGAAAATGACACCTATTTAAATCATGCAAAATGTTTATATGTATCATAGTTAAGCTAAATCTCACGAAACATCGTTGAGGATTTTAGCGATTGCAATTAAATTTGTACATTTGTGTGCAGTAGTTAAATGTGGTATTCTTGTTAATACTAAAACCGTTCGCATCGGGGTTACGAGAAGTATATATGATCCGTTCCACGAGAAAACCAACATTATGGCCTCTGCGTAATGTATCGACCCAGTCCGCGCAGGCTAATCCGGGCCGACACATTCCGTCTCTAGGGGATACAGGTATAGAGTAATGATGCCCGAAAGAGAAAATCCACAGGAGGCGAAACGTGTCTCTCCGGGTAAGCCTGCGCGGTATTATGCTGTTCCGGGTACTAGTATTATACTTTACGCAGAGTCGACAATGTTGGTTTTCTCGTAATTCGGCTCATATGTCTTGATGCCGATAAGGACAAATCCGAACGATCCGATCTATGTATATGCTTGTTACAACATCCCTTACGTTTGACATGACCTGGTTAACCTGATATATATTATCTCATTTTCAGATTCTTTGGTTTTAACTACCTACAGTCTGTAGACAGCGATGTATTTAGTCATTTACCTTCATTAGACACACTGTGAGTATCGTTTCCCTTTCCCATCATGTTTGTTAAGGTACAATGCTTCACAATATTAATTGTTAGTTTTACGTGGTTTTGAACCAGAGAGTGTATCAATGACCAGTTCATCTATCAATACGTACTTATGCTCAAATCTGTTTTATTGAAGTGACATGTGTATAACAAAACATACACATAACAACAACGAATAATAGCAAAAAATCACGGCCCCATGGGTATATATTTAGAGAAATAATATATTCACAGTACATTTAACTGTACCATTTAGTCTGTTGAAAATACTTTGTATGTTACTTTCAGAAAAAGTTCGTTGGATTTAAACAAACTTGAGACGTTCCAAGAAAATCAACTGTATAGACTCTGTGTAAACTATCGAACCGGATAAGCCTGAGAGTGCCGCGCAGGCTAACCCGGATTTTTCTGTTTCAGGAATGATTACTTCATACCTCTATTTCCCTGAGACGGAATGTGTCGGTCCGGATTAGACTGGGCGAACGGTGTAGGCTGATCTGGGTCGATACAATACGTAGAGTCCATAATGTTGGTTTGCTTGTGGAACGGCTCAAATGTGCTTCACCTTCTAAACGTGCGATTGTTGTGTGGATATCACGATATTCCTTCGTGTTACACCTGTAGAGATATTAAATATGTCAAACAATAATGAATATCGTACTATTCGAATTTGTTATAGTTTTGTTTAAAACAGAAGTATAACACAAATGCAAATTTAAAAAAACAAAGCTCAGAGTGGCTCATGCAGTGAGTATGTTTCATAGTACATTAATATCTGGAGAGATGCCAATCACGCGCCCGAATTCAATCACATGACCCTACTTTTTTTATTATAATGAACTATTGTCCTCTGCTTAATTGATGCGTCTTTAATATAAAGTTTAGTTTTAGGACAGTGATTTATATAATATGTATGTATTCACGTAAGACACGCGGTGGAAACATTACTTCACAATGTACTGATACAGTCGAAACTCTGCTTAAGACAACGTTGTGATAGAACCTGTGCTTAAGAGACTTGATTGATTAGTGTTTGACGACGTTTTCAACAAATTTTCAGTCATATCACAGCGGCCAGTTCACCTACTCATGTGTTTCCTGGCTTCCCCACACCAGTAATCCACACAACAAACTTCCCAAGCAACTGGCTGCTTTTCCACATAGACTGTGTGTCCATTGATGACACGCTTTCTACCGCGATTGCATTCATTGACACTCTTCCGACATGAGTTGATACTTTGTATGTAGGACCATGATGTCCACATCAACAAGCTTGTTTAAATTATGACATGTAGGTAAAAACAAGCCTGTCTTGACCTATATGTCATAATGTAAAACACGCTTTTAGTTGCCCAAATACACATTTTCTGCACACATGAACCTGCAATTTAGGACAGTCAGTGAACAATAAGAGTGTTGTCTTTCAATGAGTGGTCTCTATACATATATTCTAGTGTATTGTATCATGTTGAAAACATCTTGATTTGCCAGCATGTTTACCTTAGCAAACTTTTCTCTAGGTGGGCATGCGTTTAAGGCATTTCTTTGGATGTCTAGACCAATACATTTTATATTTTCAGAGATTTGTCTTTCAATTTGATAACTACCGTCGACAGATATTCCTTTTTCTATCTACCTAGTTTAAAAGATCTGTAAGTATTACTTCTTCGTTCTTAACCCTTTCCCACACCTGAGGCAGACGACTTTGTAATCGTCTAGGCAAACATATGGACATTCTCTATCACTGAAAGTACTTTTATTGAATACAGTCGAAAAACATCGTGACAAAATGAGATATTGTCACAATGTGTTCACAAGTCGTCTGCCGAAGAGGCGTCAATATGCGTCAGTATGAGGTAGAGGTTTTAATTGAGAGTCTAAAATGTTTATTGTACACTCCCGATTTTTAATCACAAAGGAAGAAATGAATCCGAACTTTTGGCATAGGAAGCTTTAAAGAATATCCTTAACAAGTTCACCTTTCTTTTACTGTTATCCGACACTTTCTCTTTGTAAGATTTATAGAAAAATCATACATATCTAAAGATGATTTCTATTTAGAAAACTCAGTTGTGTTTAGTTTAAACTCCATTTCTCTGTAAGTTTTTGAACATTATGTTGATTCAAATGTCTTTGTACAGTATACAAGCTACAATATTGTATTCGGTTATTAAGCCATAAGTCCAAAATACAACATATTATACAAATCATATATACCTAGTCAATTCCTTTTAATAATCGTGTGACATAAATAGCTAGCTGCTTACATGTAGTGGGATTATCATTGCTAAATTCAGAAAATGTGTTTTTATTTCTAAATGCAGAATATAGACTTTTAAGGGCTAAATAAAACACTTTACCATGTTATTTCTAAAATCAGCAAATTTTTCGCAAATTAAAAAAACAACATTGGAAATCCTCTTCGAGAATCAAAATATATGTCTGCATGAAAAAGTAAACGCAGACTCTGTCTTCTCTGGTAATATGAAAATGACGCCCAACGTCAATGCTAAGTTCATGACTTAAACATCTGAACTGATATCATCATGCCATGTCTGGAAGTACATGTAACAGTCGTTTAATCTTTGTTACAATTGTGATAAAAAGAATTATTTGTAAAACATATTTCCTGTGGGGTCCAAACGAAACTGAATATTTAGTAGCGTTGTTTTAGAATATCTACTCGAGTCCATGTTAATTAATCTAATCTAATATTTAATAGAATTAGTGTGTTGCAATCGGGAATCTTCCGCATTCCCCATAGCATAGCATTAGTCATAGCATAACACTTATTTACAAAACTTGTATTGGATCAGCTCTCTGCAGTCTACATAGTCATTCTACCTAAATCTCTGATTTATAAATTGAGTGTAGAATTATGTTTTTTGCACACGGACCATTTGGAAGACTTTTTTATCAGGTCCTATTCCTCTGACTTACAATGTAGCCCAATGATGCCCCTAAACAACTCAAGTACTTGGTTGACTGTGTTTCAGCGCAAAATAGTGCTCCTATAAATAATTGTTAATATATATAAAATGGTTCCTTGGTTATAAGTCCGCATATTGTAAAACAAATTTCTTTAGAGACTGTTATAACCAAGCGTTCTTTTAGAATGTGTTTTGGCGATGGATTTCAATTCAACGAACTAACTTGTTTTGAATATAACTTGGTGTTGCTAATCGCAGGAACGGAGCTAGATAAGGGTTTAACATTATTTCAATTAAACTACTTTACAGAAAAATGCACTCAAATGTTTTAAACTGCCGATGTGAAGAAAAATTTCTGAGGGAATTCATGGACCTTAGAAATGGTAGTTTATCTATTTCAAACGCTCTATGTGGAAACTTTGGTGACATATCGATCACTGATGTAAACGAAAACGCGTGGTCAAGTCTACAGTGTGAAGGTAAGGATAACCCAACGTAGACGATGATACTACCTACCTGCACTCTCCACATACTACTATATAAGCAGCGGTGTTTGCATCGGCGAAAATGAATCACAATGTATTAGAGCCGTTCCACGGGGAAAACCAACGTAAAGTTTCAACCCAGATCATCCGAAGCATACCGCGCAGGATAATCCGGGCAGACACTTTCCCATCCTGTGGATTTCCTGTTTCACGAGTTAATACTCTATACCTCTATTCCCCTGAGACGAAATATGTCGGCCCGAATTAGCTTGCGCGGACTGCGCAGGCTGATCTGGGCCGATATATCACGCAGAATCTAAAGTGTTGGTTTTCTCGTAGAACGGCTCATATATATTCCCGTTAAGGATGGTCCAAACTACCCTTACATCGGCGCACTCGACTCGAGTTTATTTCCCAGTATGAGGTATGTGAACTGCTGTAACCCGACCTACACGTAGATGATTGTCGTTATCTTTGTATTGAATCTACAACAGTAGACGGAGATTTGTATATGCCCAACATGGCCGTTACCCGTAATCTGTCGGATTGGAAGCCGTCTAGGATATTGTGAAGCGTATGAGCTTGATTTCTTTTTTAAACAGTTTGTTAGAATTTTCAGAAAGTAAACCCAAATACAAACAAAGTAGTAATATAAATGCCTAGTTTGTGAAAAACTGCATATTTTCGTTAGTTGCATACATAAAACACGGGTTTGGAAGTTTACCGCAAATATCATGTTTATGTTTTAATTTTCAAGGACATCTTTTTAGACCTGAAAGTTCCAGGAAATGTCATAACTGTGAGGATGCTAAAGGTTTAGTAGACTGTCAAACCCACCAACAACAGCAATGTCCCGGACGTACGGTAAGGACTCATGATTAGTTACAATATTGGACTTACTGTGGTTGCGCGCCATTTCGAAAAGGCACAAACGGCATGTTTATCAAGTTGGCTAGTATTTTTACAAACGTAAGATATGATACATTTTTCATCGACCTCGCAAACTTTAAAAATACACGAACGACACAATGGCGCACAAGGAATTGGCCAGATCAGAAACTCTAACCGTCGACTGATTTGGATACACGCTGGTAGCAACATACCTAAGGACGGATTTCTAGCGACGGGGTACATTTAGCATCAACTCATAACACGACTAACGGAGAATAAAAGATTGTTAATTTAAGAAATTTAATCTTTTCCCACGTACAGCAATTCTGCAGCAGACGACTTTGAAAACATGGTGACAAAAACCTGAAAAATCTCCATAAATGATAGCTTAATTGTTTAATGAAGTTCAAAACATTCTGGCCAAAGGGGAAATTGCTCATTATGAGCAATTTCACCTTTGGCCTCAATATTTTCAAAAGTTGTCTGCTGCTATTGCGTCAAAATGCGTCTGCAGGTGGGAAAATAGTAATATTTGAAACAATGCACCTATCGCTATCCATTCCTCTCGGCAAACGCATTATAGTGGAATACAGTGGTGTATATGTAGAGCGTCGACCACTAAAGGTCTCGGGTTCGACTCCCGTCCTGAGCGGTTTCTACATTGGATATTGTTTACGCACAAACAGCGCAAGTACTTGATTGGTCTAAATGAAGCAGACATCGAGCTTGGTAACTGGTGATATCAGCTGAACGCTTGTTTCACAATGTAAATTAGATAAGTTTAAACTATACTTGCTATCTATTCATGTACGACGGTCTGATGTCACAACAACATACTTATTTAACTTAATACTTACTTATTTTATAAACATACATTACGGTTATACTTTAGTATTGGTAAACAGAATTTACATAGCACTCATAAATATTCGTGACGTTTTATATATGAATTATATGTATTCTATATTTACAAATTTACCTTATAAAGGAAAATGTGTGACGATACGATACGTTGAATGTTAGCGCAAGATTACATTTACATTGAGAACATTGAAGGAGAGAGGAATCTCATGATCAACTAATGATTTTTTTAAAAAGAAAAGAGATAGTCGCACTTAAATTAGATTAAATGTCAATATAGGAAAGAAAAAGAAAAAAAATGAAAGAAATAGAAAAAATGTTCGCATAGCAGGAGAATCGAACCCATGAAGAGTTGCCTTGAAATTCTGAACTTCTTTGTTCTTACAACCCAAGCTATCAGGATCGTGAAATCTTAACCGTATAAGGTAGAATAACCAAATACACGTGTAACGATTACAACGCCGAATGTTAACGAAGACATACGAACATTAATGAGCGACAGGTAAAACCAGTTTTCTAATAGTATACAAAAGAAAGTTGATGCAACGCATCAATGTCGCCGGAAATCCATACTTACATTAAAGTAGTTTAAAAAACAGTTATTTAACTGAGGGGCATATTGGAACATCAGGGGTGGGGTCAAGTGAAATGTATCATAACTTGCATTTCTTTGTCAACGAAGTGAATGCCCTTCATTGAAATATAATTATGCTACGAAAAGAAGCTGCTGAGACTGTGTCAGATATACAGCAGTCTTGAAGCTGTGTCTCAGTTTCTGGCTCCATATGGCAGAGTATGTGGACTTTTTTTGGCTTAGTGCAGACAACCACCATCTTGTCACAGCAGGTTTTGGGTCATGTATCATGGCAACATCAGCAATTTGATCTCATCCAAATATCAAGTATTTCAGCACCGAGCCTATACACCTCCAGTCAGATTGTATTCTGTTCATTGTGGAAAAAGCTCCCTCACATTATGCATTAGCCAAATAACACACAGAACCAATCCCAAATAACACAGGTTTATGGTGTTCTGGTCAAGACTGCATCGATAAATGAGATTTAAGCTGATGTTCAAAAGTTAAATATGAAACAAATATTTATTTCCCAGCACTGTACACTGTGGGCCATGATTTAAAACAAATGAAGAAAAGTAATTCATGAAAACTGATGAGCTATTGTTTTTTAATTGGAAACAGGAATCTAGAGTATGATTCTCGATTCCTGCTTGGAATCATTTTAAATTATTTTCCTGCTAGGATCGGATGTTTTGAAAACTAATATAAATGTGGACATATAAATCGTACACTGCCCTGTTTCAGTGACTGACCTAATTCGGTGACCTTGTTATTTTTGCATATGCTCTTCAATTTGAAGAGTTCTATGGTATCGATGTTTTTTTGTAGTCTCAAGTGTAAACATATAAACACAGAAATGATTTTCTTGGATAGGTCACAGCCCTTTTTATCATGTAGAGGGGGTGCTTTAAGTGCAAAAACATTTCTTCAATCTCCGTAGTGAATACAACTTGGCGAAACCCAAAATATACACGTGACCATTCCAGCTAATCGTATTTGCGATATGTAAATTAAAATTAATTTTAGACTTCCGAAAGGCCAAATGTATGCGGTAAACATCATCAATATTGGGTTCGTTGAATAAGCATGCGCACGAGACATATTTCGATTATAAACTTCCGCTCATATTGCAAAACTGAAGGTATACTCCCAGACACTCGGTAAATCTCGAAAATTCACTGTAATCACCGCGACTTGTCAAAGAAATAACCCTGTAAAAGATCGACGATTGGAAATGCATAGTATTCGGCCCAAAAACTTCACTCGCAAAGATATGCTGGTGCCTGAGATCTCACCTGAGATTTGCACTCGCAATTCGTTAGACATGTGTGACATGTGATCAACAGTTTTAGTTTAGAAACAGTTCATATTTTAGATATACATGGATACACATTATTAAATGCATTCTTCACAAATCAAGACATCTCTTTGAACATGAAAATAACATTCAGTAAGTTAAAATTGCTATTAAAAGGATTTCATCTCGATATTGACACATAACAGTCTGCTGCTAGCAGGTGCGCGTATGTAAAAAAAATTAGACTACGACGTAAAGGTTTGTAGTTATTGCCTTTTGATTACGTGTAGTATATGAAAATAAAGTATCTCAGTCTAGCTAATAGGGACTGTTTTGTCTTCGTAAATGAAACAACAAAACATAAATGCGAGTCAAAATAAAGAAACTGCACATACTTAAAACATCGGAATATTTATTTCATTTTAGATGTGTCATAACTTAGTGTTTTTAAACAAGCGCAATTGTAATATTTTCAAGAGATTTAAATTTGTTTTTGTCTAATAATAATTTCTCCTCCCATGTCATTTTCGAAAAGCTATTAAAAATAGAAGTCGCGGGCTTCTGCCCGTCGACGAATAACAATGGAAACACTATACGAGTGTAGCGCGTGTAAAACTACACGCAACACATTTTATTATGAGTTAGTGTTGTTTAGGATTGAGGTTCGCTTATGCAAGGATAACTTTATTGCTATGTAGTCAAGCTAACTTAACGTTATAGGTCAACGATATAGCTATGTAGACAAGCTAACTTAACATTATACGTCAACGATATTGCTATGTAGCCAAGATAACTTAACATTATAAGTCAACGATATTGCTATGTAGACAAGCTAATTTAACATTATAAGTCAACGATATTGCTTCATAAGCATACATCATTTGAAAACGTTTGGGCAAAATCATTGTTCAAGATGGTCAATATATTTATGTTCAACAAAGTGATCTGTATGAGATTCACATGAATTTCGATTTTCCGTCTCATAGTATCTTGAATTAAGATTCTCTATCTTACATTCACTTGAATTAAGTTTCTACGTCTCACATTTATTTGAGTTTAAATTCTCTGTCTCAATTTCATATGAATTAAGATTCTTTGCCTCAAATCCGCTTGAAGTAAGATTCACATGAATTTCGATTTTCCGTCTCATATTATCTTGAATTAAGATTCTCTGTCTCAGCTTCACTTGAATTAAGTTTCTACGTCTCACATTCATTTGAATTAAAATTCTCTTTCTCAAATTCCTATGAATTAAGATTCTCTGCCTCAAATCCGCTTGAATTAAGATTTTCTGTTTCAAATTCACTTGAATTAAGATTTTCCGTCTCAAATCCAGTTGAATTAAGATCATCTGTCTCAAATTAACTATAGTTAAGGTTATTTGTCCCATATCCACCTGAGTAAAGATGATTTTTCTCAAATTCACATAAAATCAGATTCTTCTGTCTTAAATTACCTTGAATTAAGATTCTCTGTCTTAAATTCACTTAAATACAGATTCTCTGTGTCATTTTCAATTGAATTAAAATTATCTTTCTCATTTTCAATTGAATTAAAATTATCTTTCTCAAATACAAATGAATTCAGATGTTCTGTCTTAAATTTCCTTGAATTAAGATTATCTGTCTCAAATACAATTGAATTAAGATCTCTACCTCAGATCCACTTAAATTAAGATAACCCATCTCAAATTCACTTGAAGTAAAATTATTTGTCTGAAATTCACTTGAATTAAAATTCTCTGTCTGAAATTCACTTGAATTAAGATTCTCTGTCTCAAATTCACTTGAATCAATATTATCCGTCTAAAATAAACTTGAATTAAAATTCTACGTCTCAAATTCACTGGAATTAAGATTATACGTCTCAAATCCACTTAAATTAAACATTTAATTAAGATTATCTATCTCAAATTCACTTGAATTAAGATTACCCATCTCAAATTCACTTGAATTAAAATTCTATGTCTCAAATTAACTTGAATTCAGATTTTCTATTTCAAATTTACATGAATGAAGATTATCTGTTTCTAATTCATTTGAATCAAAATTCTCTGTCTCAAATTCACTTGAATTAAGATTATCCGTTTCAAATTCATTTGAAATAAAATTCTCTGTTTCAAGTTCACTTGAATTTAAACTCTAAGTCTCCAATTCATTTGAGTTAAGATTATCTGTCTCAAATTCACATGAATTAAGGTTACGCGTATCAAATTAACTTTGATTAAAAGTCTATTTCTCACTTGAATTAAAATTATCCGTCTCAAATTCACTTGAATTAATATTCTCCCTCTCCAATTCACTTGAATTAAAATTCTTTGTCTGAATTTCACTCGATTGTACCTAGTTTAGTTCAGAACTTTAACATTAAAATGTCAGGTAACGGGGTGTAGATAGATCAGTCACGCTGAAAACGAATGATGTTGAAGTCTGCCAGTCTTCAGATAATCAGAGATCACAACTCTAAAAAGCTTTCCTTAACACGTTTAACTATCTCCCACATATAGCAAATCTGCTATAGACGATTCAAAAAATAACTTCGCTAAAACATGGAAAATCTCTAAAAAATTAAAGAGTAATTAGTGTAAAGAGTTGAAATCATTGGTTCAAAAGGATAAATTGCTTACCAAACTTATGTTGTCATAATGTTTAAATAATCGTCTGCTGCAGATGAGTGAACATGCGTCTGCAAGTTCGAAAGGGTTAAGTTTATTACGACTATACTCGAAGTTTTAGCATTGTAAACATTACCAATCGGTGTGTTCCCACGTTCCCAACCGCTAATCTTTCCTATATAACATTATAGAAACATGCAGGTACATGTAAGTTTGAGGCGCGAAGAGATAATTGGTAAGTGCAAACAAATCTGACTATCACCGTACTGATTATAAGCACGTGTTTCAAACGCCGCCTGATGATGATATGTGAAATTGCGTCTGTATCAAGTAAAACGATATAATCAAAATAGAATCCTGTATTCGTATTGGTGTATTGGTCTGTGAAATCGTCATGTGTCTACATATATAATAAACGGAGTCAGAGCGTTTTGATGCAGCGAACTTTCGGAATATCAACTCATTAGTCGACGACAACTATTTAACTGAAGGTATGCTATACATTACGCAGAGTCCATAGTGTTGGTTTTCTTTTGGAGCGGCTCATTTGTATGGAATATTGTTTAAAAAAAAGGAATAATTTAAGATTGTACTCGAGTATATTACTGGGTAAATACAGTTGAAAACATGGTGACACAAGGAGAAATTTCTCGTTTTGAGCAATTACTTCTTTTGTCGCCATGTTTTCAAAAAGCCGTTTGCTGCAGAGGCGTCAGAAAGCGTAGATATATGAGGGAAAGGGAGAACAGACTGCAAATTCGGGATGTCAAAACAACATACGTGTCCTTTGTTCATTTATCTGTCCCATGAACTACCTTGCAACGCATAGACATGTGTATTGGGAAGTTAGTAGTAACAATAATGAGTACAAGGCGAAGGATTCATTGATTGGAGTTTAGTACAGTTTTCAATAATAATATGGCAGTTATATCGAAGGGAACATTTTACTTATCCATTAGTTTCCTGGCTTTCACAGACCAGTATACTACAGAGTATTCTTCCCAGGCAACTGGCTACCATCACAACTAGAATGTTAGTCTACTGACGAAAATAGAAAGCTGTTAGCCACCATATTGTTTGTTCGTAATTGAAAACGATGTAAGTGATATATTGAAATGATAAAAAACAACAGTATGCTTTAGTTTGATTATTTAGCACGTTTATATTAAATTTCAGATCGAAAATAACACCCCAAACGTGTCCTTGACTGTATGTGCGAGAACAAGCAACGTGACCTGTTGGCAACATCAGGTTTCACTGAACAATATATTTCACTCGGTACAAATGATCCCAGTAACCCATATGATGTCGATGTTCATGGTTGATGGAGTGATCGGAAACAGTATCGTGATTCTAATGTACCGTTCTCGCAAACAGCAAACGTCTGCCAACGTATTTATGATGTTTCTGGCTGGAATTGATCTGTTTGCATGTGGGATAAAACATCCCTTGATCTATAAATTATTAAATTTCTACAATCAAATTTACACGGCTGTTTGTAAAGGTTTTGAGTTCCTTATGCATGTCAATTTGCTGATATCTTCACTGTATCTAGTGGTTGTTGCTGTGGATAGATTCTTGGCAAACTGTAGACCATTATAACATTTAAAATGTTATCAACACATAACGAAAGTAATTGTTTTAACGTGCGTTGTGGGTATTTTTGGAAGTGTACCTCTGCTAGAGTTTTACGGTCCTAATTCATCTACATTTGAGATAGAATATGGTATGTTTGTAGGATATATGTCATTACCAGCAAAAGTATGAAGGGTCTTCATCAATGAAAGCCTTCAGCCTCTTCATAATGACAGGCTTTATTGTACAGATAGTCGCAATGACGATCTTTTACACAAATGTTGCGCTCGTCGCCTATAGAAATCGGAGGACACTTCGACCGTTGTTAAACGCCTACATTTTAGCTGGGATTAAACCATCCACAACATCTACGCCAGCCTTACCATCGATAAGCACCACAACATCTACGCCAGCCTTACCATCAATAAGCACCACAACATCTACGTCAGCCTTACCATCGATAAGCACCACAACATCTACCCCAGCCTTACCATCGATAAGCACCACAACGTCTACCCCAGCCTTACCATCGATAAGCACCACATCATCTACGTCAGCCTTACCATCGATAAGCACCACAACATCTACGTCAGCCTTACCATCGATAAGCACCACAACATTTACGTCAGCCTTACCATCGATAAGCACCACAACATCTACGCCAGCCTTACCATTGATAAGCACCACAACATCTACGCCAGCCTTACCATCAATAAGCACCACAACATCTACGTCAGCCTTACCATCGATAAGCACCACAACATCTACGCCAGCCTTACCATCGGTACGCACCACAACATCTACGTCAGCCTTACCATCGATAAGTATCACAACATCTACGTCAGCCTTACCATCGATGAGCACCACAACATTTACGTGAGCCTTACCATCGAGCACCACAACGTCATAGGTATCACAAGGGGTTGATGTTACTCCTTGTCGGTTGCAGGCCAATGTATCAATATTTACCAAAATCGGTAGTTCATCAATACATTCAAACACTGATTCGAATGGCAGGAATTTACCCACTGCTCTTAAACGAAATCGTACACTGAAAAGTAAATACTGTTACAACAGAATTGACGATAGTGAAACTACGCAAGGGAAATCTATTGGACAGCAACTCACAGACACTTCTGTTTATGGTCACATTTATATTCTTGTTGTCATGGATGCCGTTCTTTATAATTAGAATTTGTAAATCGGTAAGTGTCACGTGTAACCCGCCTTCATAAAGCGGGGAAATATTCGACGAAATACTTAATCACGTGTTTTATATCAACATAAATCATATATTTTATACTGTTATTGACAAGAGTTTCGGGCTTTGATGCGAAGACACTTGCAATGTGTGTAGTCCATGGTTACATACGAAGGATTCAAGACAAAGTTGATCGGGCCCCGGTAGCTCAGTCGGTAGCGACGCGGGCGGTCAATGAAGGAGTTGTTAGTTCAAAGCCCAGCTCGGCCAACATTCTTTCCGACGTTTGATAAAGGTCAATGCCACAAACGTAATTCATCTTCCACCATGGTCTAACAGTCTAGGTGGAAAAGCAGCCAGTTGCTGAGAGAGAGAGAGAGAGAGAGAGAGAGAGAGAGAGAGAGATGAGAGAGAGAGAGAGAGAGAGAGAGAGAGAGAGAGAGAGAGGGAGGGAGAGAGAGAGAGAGAGAGAGAGAGAGAGAGAGAGAGAGATAGAGAGAGAGAGAGAGAGAGAGAGAGAGAGAGAGAGAGAGAGAGAGAGAGAGAGAGAGAGAAAACAAAAGAACGACAGAGCGAGCATAACTATATAAAACATAGAACGATAGATAGCTTGATGTTTCGAATACGGATATATTATCTGCCAAAACATCTTGAACATAGTTGTTATCGGAAATAGCTAAATTGTCTTTGTATTTTCAAGTATTTTTTGTAACCTTATATTTTTTTCAACCGGAACATTAAAAAATACATTGCTTTGAATAAAGGAAAACTGTAGTTTTATTATTTGTTTCGTCATATTTGCTATTCCGGTTTATACAGGTATAGAATGGTATCTCACCCCTAATAGTTCAACTGAAATTGTGTTATCAATATGTATCTACTTCATATAATTCTAAAACATTTTTATAAAGCATTATTCTGTTGTCAAACAATTATTCAACGTCGTATATAGTTTCGACAGCTCCATTGGTAAATACAAGTAGCAAACGTTTTAACCCAGAAACGTCAAACAAAATATGTTAGTTGTACCCTTGGTATAACCCACAGACTCCAGTCACAATCTGATAGTGTTACCCGAGGTAATTTAGAGTGTAACCCACAGATCCCAGTCACAATATGATAGTGTTACCAATTTTCAATTCAATTTAATTTCTTTATTCAAGTATTAAGGCCTCTGGCCCATATACATTAATATTTACACATAATACAATATCAATGACACAATTGGAATAAGATATTTTGCAGAAACAATTATTGAGATATATTACAGAAACAATTATTGAGATATATTACAGAAACAATTATTGAGATATATTACAGAAACAATTATTGAGATATATTACCGAAACAATTATTGAGATATATTCTTAAAATATTGAAATAGTTATAAGATTATAAACATACAAGTAAGCTATACATTGTTTAAAGATCTAATTTAGGCAAATAAAACGGCGAATGATGAATGTGTGGTTGATTGACCGTTGTAGTTAATGAATGTGTTGGTGATCGAGAGCATGAGTGAGTGAATGTATGTGGGTGGCTTATTGAGTGTTGGGGTGAATGAATGTATGGGTGTTTGAGTGTTTGGAATGAGTGAGTGAATAAGTGTGTGGAGTGAGTGGGAGAGTAAGATGTTATTTAATGTAAAGATACTATTGAATACATGTTCATTTCTACAACGATTCCAATACGGTTTGAAGTAGATCAATCTTAATGGTTCATATTTAGGACAAACGAGAAATAGGTGGTATTCATCTTCAACCTTGTTACCCGAGGTAATTAAGTGAATAACCCACAGACCCCAGTCACAATCTGATAGTGTTACTCTAAGACATCTAGAGTATAACCCACAGACTCCAGCCACAATATGATAGTGTTACTCTAAGTCATTTAGAGTATAAACCACAGACTCCAGTCACACTCTGATATTGTTACCCGAGGTAATTAAGTGTATAACCAACATACCCCAGTCACAATCTGATAGTGTTACTCTAAGTTATTTAGATTATAACCCACACATCCAAGTCACAATCTGTTATTGGTACCATAGGTCATTTAGAGTGTACCCCTAAAGACCTCAGTCCCACTATGATAGTGTTACCCCTAGGTCATTTAGAGTATAACCCACATACCCCAGTCACAATCTGTTATTGGTACCCTAAGTCATTTAGAGTGTACCCCAAAAGACCCCAGTCACACTATGATAGTATTAACCTAGGTCATTTAGAGTGTAACCCAAAAACGCCAGATAAATCTGTTATTGGTACCCGTGGTCATTTAGAGTATAACCACAGACTCCATTCACAATATGATAGCGTTAGCCGAGGTCATTTAGATAGTGTTACTCTATGTCAATTGGAGTATAACCCAAGGACACCAGTCATAATCGGATAGAGTTACCCTAGATCATTTTGAGTAATACCCACATACCTCAGTCACAATCTGATAGGGTTACCTTAGGTAATTTGGCGTGTTACCCACAGACCCCAGTCACAATCTGAAAGTGCTACCAAGGTCATTTGGAATATAACCCACATACCCCAGTTACAATCTGATAGTGGTACCCTAGGTCATTAAGAGTATAACCCACATACCCCAGTCACACTCTGATAGTTGTACCCTAGATCATTTATAGTTTAACCCACACACCCCAGTCACAATATGTTATTCATACTAAGGTATAACCAACAGACGCCAGAGACAATATGTTATTGGTACCGAAGGTTTAACCAGCAGACCCCAGTCAAAATATGTTATTAGTACACAAAGGTATAACCAACAGACCCCAGTCACAATATGTTAGTGATACTAAAGGTATAACCAACAGACGCCAGTAACAATATGTTATTTGTATCACAGGTATAACCAACAGTCCCCAGTCACAATATGCTATTGGTACACACAGGTATAACTAACAGACCCCAGTCACAATATGTTATTGGTACACAAAGGTATAACCAACAGACCCCAGTCACAATATGTTATTGGTACCAAAGGTATAACCAGCAGACCCCAGTCACACTATGATAGTGTTACCCTAGGTCATTTAGAGTATAACCCATATACCCAAGTCACAATCTGATAGTGTTACCCTAGGTACTTTGGAGTTTAACCAACATACACCAGTCACAATATGTTTTTGGTACCAAAGGTATAACCAACAGACGCCAGTCACAATATGCTATTGGTTACCTAAGCTCTATGGAGAATAATCAACAGACGCCAGTCATAATCTGTTATTGGATACCTAGTTTCTATTGAGTATAACACACAAATACCAGTCAAAAACTTTGTTATTCGGAGTATAACTTACATAAGATAATCATGAACTGGTATTGGAACCTTGAATCCTATGGAGTATCATCACCCATGTACCCCAGTTGCAAATTAGTACTGGTACTTAAAGTCCGATGACCCCCCCACCCTCCCCCCACCCCTGTTATAAGCAGCCTAATCTAATATTGGTCTATATTGTTGGTTAATCATGTAATACTATGGAGCAAAAACTCTTTAGTTTAAAAGAGCTAGCTAATACAAATGGCAATGAAGTCAATTAGCGGCGATAGGGGTTAATTAAGCTTGCTTTTATTTTTAGGATGTTTGTTACATCAGACAAGAATACTCAGATACGGAACACCTCGGCGTTTGGAGTGGATGTCTTGATTACTCGAGCTGTATGGAACTTGAAGCGAATAATTCTGCCACGTGCAAAAGTACCATACCTAGCACTTGTTACTTCTGTAACAACGCACCAAAGTTTAACAATTTGGATATTGCCAGTAAGATTATATTCGATGTTTTTTTAACGGTAGATACGTTGTTGTTTTAACAAAAATGAGAAGCAACTATGATGTTCCTTTCGAGCTTTATAATTGCAAATATGTTTTTTTTCCACTAATTAGCTTTACAAGTCGGTGAGATTCGTTTCCGTTTTTATAATGGTAGACCTACTTCAGTTTCTTTGTCGCAAATAACATATAACTTTAATATTGCAAGTGAGATTGTTTTCAATGTTTTCTAATGGTAGATACGTTTCGCATTTACAAACAAGAAATTGATTTTTATTTTACCAGTATGATTTATTTCTAATTTTCTATGTTCGTTTCTTTTATGCAAGTAAGAGATGCCACTTTGATATAACCAGTAGGATTTCTTTTAATTATTTCCATGGTAGATAAGAGTTACAAACAACATATAGATATGTAACCCTTTACTACCTGCAGACGCATGTTGACGTAATAGCAACAGACGACTTTTGAAAACATTGTGGCCAAAGGTGAAATTGCTCATGATGATTAATTAACAATTAAGCTATCTTTTATAGAGATTGTTCAGGTTTTTGTCATCATGTTTTCAAAGTCGTATGTAGCAGACGATTTCAAAAGCATGTTTATACGGTGTACCGTTAGGGCCATCGTGCTATCGCGCTGTCAACAAGCACACGCGATGCCACGATAGCACGATGACACGATGGTGATGACACGATGACACGATGACACGATGGTGATGGTACGATGACACGATGGTGATGACACGATAGCACGATGACGATGACGCGATGACACGATGACACGATGGTGATGGAGCGATGCTACGATGGCACGATGACGATGACGCGATATTACATCGCGGCATCGTCATCGTGCCATCGTGCCATCACCATCGTGTCATCGTACCATCACCATCGTGTCATCGTGCTATCGTGCTATCGCGCTGTCAACAAACACAAGCGATGCCACGATAGCACGATGACACGATGGTGATGACACGATGACACGATGACACGATGGTGATAGTACGATGACACGATGGTGATGACACGATAGCACGATGACGATGACGCGATGACACGATGACACGATGGTGATGGAGCGATGCTACGATGGCACGATGACGATGACGCGATATTACATCGCGTCATCGTCATCGTGCCATCGTGCCATCACCATCGTGTCATCGTACCATCATCATCGTGTCATCGTGTCATCGTGTCATCACCATCGTGTCATCGTGCTATCGTGGCATCGCGTATGCGCGATAGCACGATGGCCCTAACGGAACACCGTATGTTTATGCAAAAACATGAAACATTTCTAGATAAGAAACTTTAAATGAATGAACATTGTGGCAAATGGAGAAACTATTTGTTATTTATAACATTTGTCATTTTGTCAAAATGTTTGCAAAAAGTATCTACTGCAGAGGTGTCAATACGCGTCTATAAGTTGGAAATGGTTAAAACAATGTGAGGAAATGCTATTCTCTAATGATCTGTGTTTTAGACACAACCCGGTATTTTGACGTGCTGGCACTTATTACATTATCCATGGATATGACTGATGGACTTGCCAACAATGAGTCTATAGAATATCAGAAATTCGTTATGAACATAAGCATAGAGGTACGTAGAGTTTTTCTAACATGGTAGGAAACCACATGACATATTAGTAAATGCATTATGCTTCTAGTAGAGAAATATCAATGAAATACTGGCATTTATCAGGGATTCGTTTTAAAACGTTCACTTTGAATATGGTAACTAATTATGATATCAACTTTCACTGCAATTATCGTCGCTAATGATACTATCAATATTCATTTTGCATATCGTCACTAATGATGCTATGAACTTTCATTGTGCATATGGTCAATCACTAATGATGTTATCACTTTTCACAGTGAATATCGTCACTAATGATGCTATCAATTTTCACAGTGAATATCGTCACTGATGATGCTATCAACTTTCACGTTAAATATCGTCACTAATGATGCTATCAACTTTCATAGTGAATATTGTCACTAATGATGCTATCAACTTTTACTTTAATGTCGTCACTAATGATGCTATTAACTTGCACGGTGAATATTGTCACTAATGCTACTATTAACTTTCACAGTACATATCGTCACCAATGTTGCTATCAATTTTCACAGTGAACATCGTCACTAATGATGCTATTAATTTTCACTGTGAATATCGTCACTAATGATGCTATCAACTTTCATAGTGCATATCGTCACTAATGATGCTATTAACGTTCACTGTGAATATCGTCACTAATGATACTATCAACTTTCACAGTACATATCGTCACTAATGATGCTATCAACTTTCACAGTACATATCGTCACTAATGATGCTTTCAACATTCATTGTGAATATCGTAACTAATGATGCTATCAACTTTCACGATGAATAGTGTCACTTAATATGCTATCACTTTTCACACTGAATAATGTCACTAATGATGCTATCAACTTTCACAGTGAACATCGTCACAAATGATGCTATCAACTTTCACTGTGAATATTGTTACTAATTATTGTATTAACTTTCACTGTGAATATCGTCACAAATGATGCTATAAATTTTCACTGTGAATATCGTAACTCATTATACTATCACATTTCACTGCGAATATCGTCGATAATGGTGCTATCAACATTTATCTTGCATATCGTCACTAATGGTGCTATCAACTTTCATTGTGCATATGGTCAGTCACTAATGATGCAATCACTTTTCAGAGTGAATATCACTAATGATGCTATCGACTTTCACAGTGAATATCGTCACTAATGATGCTATCAACTTTCACTTTAGATATCGTCACTAATGATGCTATTAACTTTCAATGTGAATATCGTCTCTTATGATGCTATCGACTTTTACGGTGAATAGCATCACTTAGTATGCTATCACTTTTTACAATGAATAAGATCAATAATGATGCTATCAACTTTCACAGTGAATACTGTCACTAATGATGCTATCGACTTTCACAGTGAATATAGTCACTAATAATGCTATCAACTTTCACTTTAAATACCGTCACTAACGATGCTATCAACTTTAACAGATAATATTTTCACTAATGGTGCTATCAACTTTCACAGTGAATATCGAAACTAATGATGCTATTTACTTTTACAGTGAATATCGACACTAATGATACTATGAACTTTCACAGTGAATATCGTCACTAATGATGCTATCAATTATCACTGTGAATATCGTCACTTGTGATGCTATCAACTTTCACGGTGAATAGCGTCGCTTAGTATGCTATCACTTTTAACACTGAATAAGGTCACTACTGATGCTATCAACTTTCACAATGAATATCGTCACTAATGATGCTATCAACTTTCACAGTGCATAATGTAATTAATGATGCTATCGTCACTTATGGTGCTATTAACTTTCACAGTGAATATCGTCCCTAATGATGCTATCTATCAACTTTTACAGTAAATATCGTAACTAATGATGCTATTTACTTTCACAGGGAATATCGTAACTAATGATGCTATCAACGTTCAATGTGAATATCTTCACTAATGATGCTATCAACATTCACAGTGCATATCGTCACTAATGATGCTTTTTACTTTCACAGTGAATATCGTAACTAAGGATGCTTTTTACTTTCACAGTGAAAATCGTAACTAATGTTGCTATTAATTTGCATTGTGCATATAGTCACAAATGATGCTATCACCTTTCAATGTCAATATCTGCACTTATGATGCTATCAACTTTCACAGTGAATATCGTCACTACATGTAATGATGCTATTAACTCTCATAGTGAATATCGTCACTAATGATGCAATCAACTTTCACAGTGAATATCGTTACTAATGATGCTATCTTCTTTCACAGTGAATATCGTCACTAATGATGCTATCAACTTTCACAGTGAATATCGTCACTGATGATGCTGTCAACTTTCACAGTGAATATCGTTACTAATGATGCTATCAATTATCACTGTGAATATCGTCACTTGTGATGCTATCAACTTTCACGGTGAATAGCGTCACTTAGTATGCTATCACTTTTAACACTGAATAAGGTCACTACTGATGCTATCAACTTTCACAATGAATATCGTCACTAATGATGGTATCAACTTTCACAGTGAATATCGTAATTAATGATGCTATCGTCACTTATGGGGCTATTAACTTTCACAGTGAATATCGTCACTAATGATGCTATCTATCAACTTTCACAGTGAATATCGTAACTAATGATGCTATTTACTTTCACAGGGAATATCGTAACTAATAATGCTATCAACGTCCAATGTGAATATCTTCACTAATGATGCTATCAACATTCACAGTGCATATCGTCACTAACGATGCTTTTTACTTTCACAGTGAATATCGTAACTAAGGATGCTTTTTACTTTCACAGTGAAAACTGTAACTAATGATGCTATCAATTTGCATTGTGCATATAGTCACTAATGATGCTATCACCTTTCAATGTCAATATCTGCACTTATGATGTTATCAACTTTCACAGTGAATATCGTCACTACATGTAATGATGCTATTAACTATCATAGTGAATATCGTCACTAATGATGCAATCAACTTTCACAGTGAATATTGTTACTAATGATGCTATCTTCTTTCACAATGAATATCGTCACTAATGATGCTATCAATTTTCACAGTGAATATCGTAAATAATGATGCTATCGTCACTTATAATGCTATTAATTTTAACAGTGAATATCGTCACTCATGATGCTATCAACCTTCACAGTGAATCTCGTAACAAATTATGCTATTTACTTTCACAGTGAATATCGTAACTAATGATGCTATCAATTTTCATTTTGCATATCATCACTAATGATGCTCTAAACGTTCATTGTGAATATCTTCATTAATGATGCTATCAACTTTCACAGTGAATATCGTAACTCATGATGCTTTCGTCACTTATGATGCTATTAACTTTCACAATGAATATCGTCACTAATGATGCTTTCAACTTTCACAGTGAATAGCATCACTTAGTATGCTATCACTTTTTACAATGAATAATATCAATAATGATGCTATCAACTTTCACAGTGAATACCGTCACTACTGATGCTATTAATGTTCACAGTGATATTGTCACTAATGATGCTATCACATTTCAAAGTGAATATCGTAACTAATGATGCTATCTACTTTCACAGTGAATATCGTAACTAATGATACTATCAATTTTCATTGTGCATATCGTCACTAATGATGCTATTAACGTTCAATGTGAATATATTCACTAATGATGCTATCAACTTTCACAGTGCATATCATCACTAATGATGCTATCTACTTTCACAGTGAATATCGTAACTAATGATGCTATCTACTTTCACAGTGAATACCGTTACTAATGATGCTATAAATTTTCATTGTGCATATCGTCACTAATGCTGCTATCTACGTTCAATGTGAAAATCTTCACTAATGATGCTATCAACTTTCTCATTGCATATCGTCACTAATGATGCTATTAATTTAACTGTGAAAATCGTCACTTATGATGCTATTAACTTTCCCGGTGAATAGCGTCACTTATGATGCTATCACTTTTCACAGTGAATAAGGTCACTAATGATGCCATCATTTTCACAATGAATATCGTCACAAATGATGCTATCACTTTTTCACAGTGAATATCGTCACTACTTATGCTATCAACTTTCACAGTGAATACCGTCACTATTGATTATTTCTTTTATTTTTTTTCATAAAAAGCTTCAAAATTATTTTTGAAAAGGAGCGACGATTTCAACACAAAGCTGCAATGCAATCAGTTTCACGAATAGCATAATACTTTTATGATGATTTAAATGTATAACGTTTCTTGTGTATATAACTTTCCATCTGTTCTTTGTTCTTTCAGATTCAAGACTTTTTATATGGTAAAAAGGGATCGTTCCTCGTTGAGTTCATAAACCTGAGGTAGGTTCCGTTTACTATCGGGGTTCCCTCTTAACCCTTTTCTACTTGCAGACGCATTTTGACGCAATAGAAGCAGACAATATTTTAAAACATTGTGGCCAAGCGTGAAATTGCTCATGATGATAAACTTTCGCTTTGGCCACAATGTTTTCCACTTTATTTAACAATTAAGCTATCTTTTATGGAGATTTTTCATGTTTTGGTCGATATTTTTCCGAAGTCGTCTGCTGCAGATTTGATGTATGGGAGAAAGGGTTAAATCTCTCTGCGGTACTTTATATCGGACCAAGCGGTATAATTTATCAATGCACATCTGTAATAGTGACACTTGGAAAATATCATACCAAAAGACGATAATCAACTCCTATTGAAACGGCATCCGAAAGTGCAAAGACACACAATGCATAGCTGTTCTGTTCAATATAATTACAAGAGAGCTAACAGGCTTGTCCGAAAGCTTCGGATGACTGCGATGTATAACTGCGAGGTTCTGTAAGTTAAGAAATGTCTGTTCTTTCGTAGAATGGATAAGGTCTGTCAGAAGCTAAAAAAAGCAATGATGATTGTGTTAATATTAAATACAAGCATGCCATTATTCTTTATATGAAACATGGACATCTTTACATAATGACATTACTTTTAAGGTTTCATTGTGCATAACATTTGAAGAATGTTGTTATACAGAATATCAGAACGGTGTAGTGGCAGAAATGCTTCTTGTTTTTGAAAGAAAATAAATATCAAACATTGAATCTCCGGTGTCAAAATATACATTGGCTTAAACTTTATAACATTTATTTCAGTGGATTCAGTCTAGAAAAAATATATGTTTATGTGGTAACACTTATGGGGCCAATGGTCACACACATATGATAAAGGGAGTGTAGACGCTTTCGGGTTGAAAGAAAATGATTTAGAGTATTTCAAAAACTAGGAACAGTGTATGAATGTGGCGATTTAAACAGTAACATTGTAACTTCTGCATTATACGTGACAATTTGGTTATTGCAGCATATTGTGATAATTATATATATATATTATATCGCAGATTGGAAGTTTTTCATGGCTTCACAGGATAGATAGAAAGATATTCCTTATTTTGTAACGTAAACTTGACATAGTTTCTTGTTATATACAAAACAAGTATATACATATGTTAACAAAGTCATGAATGAGCTATAAACATTGACCCGCTATAGCACATACATATAGAAGGATGAACAATATATATATATCTATATAATATATACTTCATCAATTTTGATGGTACAATGCAATATCAAAATGGTCAATCATGGTCATTGTCAGATTAAGTTCTATGAATAAAGGTCAAGCGTAGAATAGATGCTTCATGGAAATACTTAGCCAAATTCATCAATGTATTTTTGTTTTCACATGTTACAAGTTCAACATATTTATAGACACATGGTTTAGCTGTGTAGTAAGATTTTGAATAGTGAGTTCTGATATTAGCGTAAGCCGGACAGATTAAAAGAAAATGATATGCGTCTTCAATATCGTTTTTATCTTAATCCTTTGTAAATCACAATGCTTAGGAATTGTTAACGGTAGATTGGGTGATGACCGAAATATCGAAAATGTCGCGTATATCGTCTGACGGTACATCAGTAATTGATTATCTGCCCGGCCATGCATGTGCTTTTCCAAATAGTTCAACCTTTTCAGATATAGTATTTATAATTAAAGTGACTTCTGTCCTTCGTTTTCAGTTCGTCGTAAGTTATGTTGTATACATATTCAAAATCAAACGTTCAAGGGGACGAAATGGAACAGTTATTTTAAGGTTTTGGCGAGCGTAATATTCATCTAAGATAACGAGTGTATTAAAAGAGATAATAAATAAACACGAATGATATATTCTATTTAGCACATAAAGTGATTTATGAGGCGTATTGAAAGTCGTCTGCATGTAGGGAGGTGTTAAGTTGCAAGCACATATGAGCCTTCCCACGAGAAAACCAACATTATGAACGCTGCGTAATGTATCGACCCAAATCAGCCTTCGCAGTCCGTGCAGGATAATCCGGACCGACACATTCTGGCCCAGGGGGATAGAGGTATAGAGTAATGGTTCTTGAAACAGAAGATTGACAGGAGGCGCAAAATTGTCTGTCCGGTTTAGGCTGCGAGGCATGCTTAGGCTGATCCGGGTCAATACTTTACGCACATTCCTCAATGTTGGTTATCTACACTTTTTAGAGCCCCAGGAGTCACGATTGCCGTAAAGATAACGGCCAGTACCATGTGGTTTATCAGTAACTCAGACGTCAACTCGGCAATGCAAACCACATTAAAGAGCGTATCGATCAATGGCCATGCTGTTGAAACAATCAGTATATTACCATATCAGGCGGGTAAGTACAGTTTGCTTGCTTTATCAAATGTTGTTGGTTGTTATGGTCATTTACGCCGATTGAAACACATTTTCAGCTCTATCACTGGCGTGTCCTGTGTAAGCTACAAGTACTACTGGTCCATTTATCCTGACACCAGCAATTGAATCGTCATGATAACCGCTAACTCCTGATTGCCAAGGAGAAAAAGCCATTTCTACAAGTATATTGATAGGTTGGAAAGCGTTAAAAAGCAAGACTGCGAGCGACGTCCGACGATTTGGTATTTTCTTGACCTCCCGACATTTACATTGAGGTGTGGGCTTTTTTTGCACATATTTGTATGCGGGTATTTCAAAATGTGCATTTAGGTGTATATTAGGGACACTGAAAGTTCTGGTGGTGTTGTACGGATGCATACACTCGCCCCGCGTCTACACTAAGCTATGCGGAAACCAACCGTTATGCACGTGCGTGTCCATGAAGTATGACGAGACTCATCACTGTTCGCCCATTAGTCATAGACGGTTTAAAGAAATTTCTAAAAACATGTACATATGTATACATTTGAATCATTTAGCAAAGATGCACAGATACAACTGTATGTACCAGTTTAATAAATACATTAAGGTTGGGTCTCTTAAAGCACGGATCATATACTCGTTTGTTGTATTCAAACGCTAGAAAAAGTGAGTATTTAAAAATAAAAATAAACTTATTTGACACTCTTGGTTATATGAATATTTAGAGTTCCAACAACATAGGGTTTGGTTGAGTGATAAGATAAATATAGGTGAGAAAATACTAGCTTATACTCCTCATTATCTAGTCATCAGGTATACTATCGACTTGTTTACATCACAGACAATTAGCCAAAGCTCATATGATCTGAAACGCAAAACGTATGAGAAAAACAAAACTTATTGAACGTCGTTTTGTGAAACATAAAACGTATGAGAATTTCTTTTTTATTGAAAGTCGTTTTGTGACATTCTATATTCTGCAGGTTGGTGTGAAACTGACGTCGTACCAAGCGACATATATGGAACGGTGTCATGGAGTCGTGTGATATCTGACACAGTGTCAGTTCTTGTTTGTCCGTTCCAGTCACCAGGTGTTGAAAAAAACGCAACTAGATACTGGTATATGATTTTTATTTTATCCATGTCCGGTAGATGCCAGATTAGAATTTGATATTAAAGATGAAAAATAGTAAACGTTTCCCACATACAACAAATCTGATAGAGTCTTGTAAAATATATAAAACCAAAAGTGTTCTTAATGAGTTGAGCTCGAGATATTATGACAGGTGCGTTAAAATGCGTCTGCACGTGTGAAAGGGTTATTAACGATATCATTAACATTTCATTAGTTTTCGAAAACATTAGAATTTATTGCAGAGTTCTTGTTTTTCAAATGTAAAATGTTTATGTGCACTCGGACGTAATTGACGGATCGTCAGAAAGTACGCAGACGCTCTACCATTGCTTAACTGTCTCACACGAACAATCAACGTGTAACGCAGTATTCACTCACCAGTTGGAAAGCATGGTACGTCAGTGAAATAAGATGTGTCGTAATTGAAATATAACTTACGTTATTTAAAATGAGGTAGTGGGGCGTGGTTCACACGCCAATCATATATTTTATTTCTTGTGTAAATTGTGTTATTTCGTTATTTAACAAAGAGAAATGTGTATTTGTCCTTTATTCAATACAAGGTATATAATAAAAGGACAATTATGTTGCAGTAACGATGTTTGGCTTGGTATTGTCTATTCGGGGCGTCGACAAGTTTACATCTCTCTCGACCTTCGGTTTCGCGAGATATGAATTGTCCACGCCCCTCGTAGTATAATCCTAACACCTGTATCGCTACTGCAACCTAATATTTCCCATATCCTTTAATGCATAGCCATGCGGCATACATGAATGATCTTGAAAAAGAAAAAGTTGTGAACAATGCAAACCTAGATCAGCCTACACATGTGTGCTCTCTAAACCGATTATAATCTCTTAGCGACCCATGCATCCATGGCAAAAACATGTCCATGTAGAATAAGCAAGAACTGAACAAACAGCCAGTATTAGGATGCCACGTTCAGGAATTCCGTGGGATAAGGCACAGGGACTTGCTCCTCTATAAATAGATGTTACGCTATATAACGTTAATATAGGCTAAATTCACGACGAACCCTAGTTTCGACTAGAGTTAACCGGGTTCCTCATGAACGGCAAGAGTTTCAACTCTAGTGACGTCAAATGAACTTCTGACCCCGACAATTTACAATCCTGCTAGAGTTAGAAGGGGTTCCAACATGGCGGAGGGTGGCAATTCTGGATACTGGTGTGTAAATGATCCTAAAATAAGAACCTCGAGTTCAGTAATCAGTGATGTATCTATTTGTAAGGCAGATAAATAAGGATTTGTTTAATTGGGCACTTGCAAATAATTGAGTTCCGTAATTTAGACAACAGGAAAAGGAGCTTTCTGGTTTTGATAATGAAACAAGCGGATACAACACGAAGGCTTCCATTTTGAATTTTGACTCCAGAGTAGAAAGGTGCGCTCACGAGAACCAAGTGTCTGCGCATGCGCCATCGATGCACGTGCCCCCTGACCCTACCCTCATTGAGTTCGTCATGAACTTAGCCATTTATACATAGCTAAGGTCATATCTATTTTTAGAGAAGCAAGTCCCTGTGGATAAGGGTCAAAGGTCAAGAATATCAAAGGTGCATGTAACTGTAGTTCATAATCTTACACAGAAGTAAATAGTCGCTGGTCACGTTATGCACCTTTTTCTTAAGATCCGGTATGGTCCTTGTAAATTAAAGTGTTGCGTTATGAAAACATGACCAGGTCAGTTTATAGTCAGAACTATAGAGTAAACCGACAGTTCCATTTACAAGGGTAGTAATTATATAGTCGTGTGCATCAGAAACACGTTCACGCTCTTACAAACACAATGCTATTATATACATATACCTACATGTCGCAATCTTTCAATGGAACATTTGTGCGTGTTGCTTTAGATCGAAGCAACGTTCACGAGTCACTTTGTTACATGGACTTCCATTTAAACGTATTTCCTGGTACAAGTTTTTATACTTTGTTATGTCTTTAGTCCCCTGGAGACAAGAAAACTTACATCATAGAAACAAGAACACATATGTGTATTCCTACTTTAAAGCATTGTCTTGGAAGTTGCATTCGTATATATGATTGTTGTGAGTTAAGACTTTCCCACATACACCATATCTTCAGCAGACGGATTTGAAAATATCAAGGCAAATAAATCGAAACTCCTTATATATACAAGTATGATTATTTAACAGACTTAAAAGCATTGTGGCAAAAGGAGGGAAATTGCTCATCTTGAGCATTTCTCCTTTGTCATACATTTTTCAAAAGTCCTCTACTGCAAACGCGTCTAAATGCGTCTATATGTGGGAAAGAGTTAACACTATTCTTACCATATACGCGACATTAAACGACACGTATATACCGCCAAAATTGCTGTTTGGTAAAAGTAGAACATGTTCACCATGAGTAATGTCTTCTTTTCTAAAAATGTATTCAACATGCGTTGTTGCAGATGCTCATGTGGAAAAATTATTAACGTTTTCCTTGTGCTAAGGTATATCTTACTTTGACCACTTCTGGCAGCGGAATATTGTTAGTTAGTGTACCATTCGATAAGACACATTACCTAGTCTGTACGTCATCCGCCTCGGTAGTGTCGTTGTAGCGTCCGCAGTGGTGAGGGAGGTCAATGGTTCGATCCCCGGCCTGGTCTTACAATGGTAATACTGGCTCTCGCTGCTCGGTGCTCGTCGCTCAGGATTATGGGGCTAGCATTACGACTGTCTCGCTGTGGGAATAAATGGATCATTAGTACTGGTAACTTGCTCAGGAAGTGCCGTTATGAATGTAACATTGTTGAAACCGCGTAAAAACACTATTCAAACAAACATCATGGGCACATTAATCAATTTATTTTGACCGAGATACGCCTGAACTACTTTTGATAATTGCGTTAAACCCAATAAAAACTATGCGCGCAATATTCGGGAGAAAATGTTAATAATATGAGATGCTACAAAAAGAGGTTTTGTTGCACAAGAGGAAATGTCAGAGCATTTACTGTCGGTTTACATACTGAGCCGCTTTATGAATTTCTGCTCCTGATTGCTCGTATTCAGAACTGCTGCTATGCTGTTCTAGATTTCTGTTCCAGGAAATGGTTCGTATAGGCGAACGACTCATTCGAATCTTCCTATGTTTGAGCTATCTCAAATTCAATGTATATATATAATGGGCTATATTGCGTTGCTAATTTTGAAGAATGTCTCAGACTATGAATAGAAGGGTCTAAATGCGTATTAAAGAAGTATTGATTATTTGTTATGTGTGAAATCACATACATGTACTTATCAATCATTATTCACCTTGACATATTGTTTATGGAGAGTTGAAGACTATAAAAGGAGTTGATTATGCTAAACCTCGTATTGCTTCAATTTTAGTGACACATTCGGCCTTTGGGCGGCAACAAACTTTACAGAATGTGCCAGGAACATTACCGGAGAGCTGCAGTCAATAGCCGAACAAAACATCACGAAAGGTAGGTAGTACGTTAGTAAGAACATTACGTTTATTACAATGAGTTGCTTAAACTTAGCTCTAGATAAGGGGCGTTTTGCATGTTTTTAAATCATTATTTGACCTCTACAACCTATGTTGTTGGTACTCAAAAGATTCGTCTCAATGAGACAATTCTTTTGCGTACCCACAACATAGGTTTTAATGCTTGATAACAGAGACATATTTGAAACAAGACCTCTTTACTCTTGTTATCTAGTTAAGGTGAGTACTTCGACTTCCAAAATCCTTATTTGACACTCAAACCCTATGTTGTCAGTTCAGAAATGAATCGTTTCAGTGAGACTCTTCTTTTGAGGACCCAAAACATAGGGTTTGTTAGTGTCATAAGAGAAATGTAGTTTGGAGACAACCGGTTTACTTCTCCTTATCAAGTATAAACTGTCGCACGATGAATACATAACAATGTTCGTTTCCATAGAAACATGGTATGTTCGCTAAACTAACAGCCACGAGACTGCGAGAGCACCGACTATTTGAACATATAATTATGAAATGAGACCAATAAAGAAATCCGACCTTGTAGAGCTAATAATTCACTATTAACACACATCGGAGTATTAACAGAAAAAGCGAATACGGAAGGAGAGAAGGAAAATCCACATACACGTCGACATTGCAACACTTTCCAACAATATTTATTCATTAAGTTGTAATATTCTGAAACAAACTGCTAATCTTATATATATTGTCATATAACTATAGAGACCATTTGCTCCGATCGAGTATAAGCTTTTTAGCATATAAAGGCCCGTTTAATAGCGTACTCTTAATCGTGTACACGCATCTGACAGGTGAAGATGCATTTAAGAGACAGGGTTAAATATAAGTGAGTCCGGATGTGATACCCTAGTTTTTGCCGAAAAGAACCCACTGGTTCTTTAACGTGCTCAGTGTATAGCACCGATCACAGGAGGCACATTTTCCTTTAAAAGACCAGTACTTGATCGCTAGCTAAGTTGGAGACACTTAACACACCTCAGAAAAATCAAGAACACAGACTCGGATTTGAACTTCGAATCTCTGGATTGACAGTCTGACATGACAAACAAATAGACAAATATCGGAATAATATATTTGGTTTTACTCCTTAAATTAAGTTAAATTAGATGATGGCATTCCAAAAAAAAATATTGACGTGATTCACTGAATACGGCGTGTGTGGTACAGAACCTTATCATCGTGGTGTGCATATTTTAAAAGTGCTGAAGTCCAGATGGAGATAAATATTTTGAATTGTTGTAATTTCTGCAAATATTGCTAATTGTGACAACAAAGTAAGTATTAAATAGTTCAACACTATTGGCAGTTAATGTTGAAAAACATTCAATTGAAAGTCATGAAAATGTACAAATTTTGGACTACTGGGTATGTTCTACCCAGTAAAATTGAAACATGAACGATCAATATTTAGATATTTATTGTACTGGAAAATTATTATTCTATTTTTCTCCCAGAATTATGATTCTAATATTTCAAGAGAACTTTTGAACAGTTTTAAAACGTTAACTATACTATCTAAACTCTGGAGTTTAGCATCTTTAACACAATAATGAACAAAAGTTTAAGTGATCGCACATCGAGATGAACTTTACAAGACAAGATTGCTTTTTAATACGTTTATTACGCGGTTTTAACTAATTAACCAGTCCTTAAAAGACGCTGAAGTATATTTGACATTATAATTTTCTAAAAGGTGTACATGCTGAAATTGGCTTTTGTATATTGAAAATCAGACATGTCATTTAGATAGGGACAAACAAAGCAAATCAATATCATCTCAATAACACATGTGTTCCAGTTACGTTCCAAACAGATGGCCAAGTTCGTGGTATTTTTCAAAGTATGTTTACGTCAAAATTGTATCATTGCAGATAACGTGGAAAATGTTTCATCAACCGTCAACGAGGTGTCGCAAGGCTGGGAGAGTTACACAAGTGTGGACGTTACCCTAACGGTTGACATCGTAGAACAAATACTGAATACAACATCGTCGTCACCCAGCGTAATTAACAACACGATCAATGCAATTAACAATATACTGTTTGTCGGCATCCTTACACTGTCACAGGCACAGCAGAACAGAAATGCTGCGTCAAGGTAATATTACCAATGGTTATAACTTATACCATTGAACTCATGCTGCTAGTACAATGACCCTTTTACAAATTCGTACAGTACTCATTACCCTTCACTCCATACTACCGAAAAGCCGTCTAACAGAGTCGGATAGAGAACAATTCCAGATTGACTGATGTCTGTCTCAAAAGCCGATGTATAAAACGATGAATGAAAAGGGAATTTATCAATTTAGTAGAATTGAACACAATTCTATGTCGGTACCTTGGTATCGTTTTTGTGGCGATTGTGGTAACAATAGCCACTGTACTATGACACAAGAAGAACAATATATAGTGAGTCCGTCAGAAATGATTAAGTGAAAACGTTTAACGCCAAATAGTTCCATAATTTCTGCAGAAACATGGTTAACAGTAATAATGCCAGTGCTATTTTGGAACAAGAATGATACCAAAATTTAGAACTATCAAACTAAGATGTAATTAAGTTAAACAATTAGCCTTCTTCGTGTCTGGAGACAGAGAATATTATTGCACGACACATACCGTGAATCTGTCCGACCCGCATCTTAACAGTATTATAGGATTTCTAAGAAAATTAGCGCAACAGTGCACCATGGTGAGATGGTGTGTCGTCCTCATATGTTAAGGTCAAAGGTCAAAATGAATACTGTTTGATAGGACTGACTTCGCCGGCCCGGACATTGTCAACAGTTTAGTGGTTTGTTGAGACATTTTGCTTGTAAGAATCAACAGCCTTCATTTCATTTACGTTTTCTGGACCCATTATCTACTATGTCATCACTGGGATAATTAGGATGATCTTGGTCCTGTTAATTGTAATATCTGCATGTGGATACATATACTCCGAGATACTGCTTGTTACTTTGTAGGATTTTCTACACGATCGCCACTATAGTGCATTCGGCGCTTTGATTTAAAAATGTAATGAGTTAATTACAGATGACAAATTCATTGTTTATTCCCCCTCTCTCAATGTCTGTCTATCTCTCTATCTTTCTTCCTTTCTTTCTCTCTCCCTCTCTCTCCCCTCTCTCGTTTTCTCTCTGACTCTTTCTCGCTCTCTTTCTCTCTTCCTTCTCTTGCTCTCGTTCTCTCTCCCCCACACCCTCTCGCAGTTTTTATCTTTAGTTGACTGGGAGCATCTCAGAAATTTACAGATCCCGGACTGGGATTTGAACCCGGACCCCTTGATTGAAAGTCCAGCGTGTTTTATAACAACATCGTTGGGCCACTCTTAACTTGGTTTAGCTTGTCCAGCCTCAGTGTGGTCTCTATGACACACAGTTAGTTACATCTGTGTGACGTTTAATAGCACACTATTATTGATACGTGTGTAACAAATAAAGACCATGATACATCATAATTGTGTTTTTGTTTTGTTTTTTTAATTGCAGACTAGCCTCCGTTATAGACGACTTTTCAAATAGTGTTAACGTCATGAATAACAATTATACCGTGGTTAAAGAAAACGTTGCCATGTTTGTTACCAATGTAGATGACGTAAGCAGTTTCAATGGTCGCTCAATGACGCTTAGCAGTAACCGCGATGGGGCATTTTTTGATGATAAGGTAACAGTAATTATATAAGCAGAGAGAGAGAGAGAGAGAGAGAGAGAGAGAGAGAGAGAGAGAGAGAGAGAGAGAGAGAGAGAGAAGGAGAGAGAGAGAGAGAGAGAGAGATAGAGAGAGAGAGAGATAGAGAGAGAGAGGGAGAGATAGAGAGAAAGAGAGGGAGAGAGAGAGCGATGGAGAGAGAGAGAGAGAGATGCCAGATATATATATAGAGAGAGAGGGAAAGAAAGAGAGAAAGAAGTCGAAAGAGAAGAAGCGAGCGAGAGAAAGAGATAAAGAGAGAGGGGGAGAGAGAGACAGAGGGGGAGAGAGAGACATATAGACAGACAGACATATAGAGAGAGATAGAGAGAGAGAAGGAGAGACCGACATATAATTACTTTCATAATTCTTTAAGAATGCTAAAATTACTTTTCAGTCAACGTTTTATACATCGGCCGTTGAGACAGACACCAGTCACTCAGGAATTCTTCTCCGTCCGACTCTGTTTGATGGTCTTTCGGAAGCAGAAAAAATGAGAGTAAACCATACATCATCATACGCACTTAGAGATTCCAAACTTTACAACGTAAGTGTCTTTATTTCTTTACTCATTGGATCGCATTTCCGAAATAGAAATGTCGATTTAATTGTAGAAATTGCCCGTATATGTAACTATTGGAACTAAGTTGGAAATGTTATGTCTGGTATAGAAAACCAAGGATTTCGTAACTTGTCCGTGCAAGTTAATTTTTTTATAAAACTTGTGACGTTGAACTCCATGTTGTCTATTGATTCATCCAAATACAGGCCTATACTGTATGAAGAGAAAGCTCGAATCATATCCGGATAATGTTCAGCGTATCCAATAACGGACTTTACTAAGAACCGTTTGTGTAAGTGGTTGTATATTCCGACATAATAATAATGTGTAACTTTTGTTTCACTACTTATCGAACTAAACAATACGGTAACTGGACATCATCCCCTTCGTTAAAATATGCATATGCGGACATTATCCCTTTCATCCCTTAGTATATGTCGGACATATGCCCCTTAATATAGCAAACATTAGCACCTTCATTATAAAAGAAGCATCGTCAATATCAAAAACTAATTGGCCGTAATATTTAAGCGTGTTTACCTATAATGACCAGATAATTATAGAACATTTATAAATTGCAATTAAATGGAACAATTATCGGATTTTCATTAAAAATATTTAATCCGCAATTTGTGTGTTTAACAGTTTGCCTATACTTAGCTATAAAAGGGAGACGGTTATCAAAACTAGCAATTTCTCCTTTTTTCACAATATTTTCAACTTTGTTCAGTTCTCAAAATAGAGACTCTTCCTACTAATGCCTTGATGCAGTCAATACATGTATCTTCATGTTGTATGTGGGAAAGGGTTAATCCGATGCAGATTAAATAGATGTTCGTTATAAATATCGCAGGGGCTAATGTCTGTTGAAGTGGATAATATCCGCTTTCAGCAATCCGTTAAAGGGGCTAATGTCCGTATAATAAAGGGATAATCTCCGCATGTGAAGGAGCTAATGTCCGCTTATGCAGTTTTTGTACGAAGGGGATAATGTCCAGAGGAGGTAATGTCCGCCATTCAAACAATACATTGTAAACGTTACATTTGAATAAAAGACAAATACTTTCTGAAACAAAGCTGATATTGGAATTACGTTTTTACAAAAGAACGGACACTTAATTTCGCTGCATATATTGTATATGCCACAATTTTGGCCAGATTTAACCCTTTCCGTCATATAGTTGCTCATTTCGCCACATTTTGTTATTTTTTCAGAAATCATACCTTCATTCATAGAGTTGTTCCGTGTTTTTACCTGCGTGTAATAACAAGTGTTGTATGTGGGAAAGGGTTACAACAGATGCATTTCTCGAATATGTTATCCCATCAACTATAACAGACCCTTTATATAAACTGTTAGTACAAATGTTAACAGTCTCCGCATGGATATTATCGAATGCATTGTATTTTGAATCTGAATAGAGGGTTGCAAAAGCGAACACAATTTAGGAAATGATCACTACTGCATCTCAATTACTAGTATGCAATGCCTCTGTTGCGTTCACATATACGAAATAGATTGAGAGTGTGCGATCGGTAAATGTTAGCTCTGACAGTACGCAGAGGCTGTTTAAAATAACACGTTCCCTATCAAAGAAAGTCTTTCTGAACGCAAGACTTATCTAACAACTGTTTTTGTCGATAATAATGGTTATTCAAAACAGACAAAGAGTATTTTTGCTATCCTTACCCAAAGGAATAATACATTATACAATGGGAAAGACTGCACACTTTACTCTTATTAACTAGTATACCTAATATGGAAATATGCAATAATTGGCATCAGAACAATCATAATTAGATAATAAACATACTGAGAGCAGGTATGAAGCCAATGGAAAATGATGAACTCATAACAAGGCTATGAAATCGCCTCCATTCCAGCCTCTTTAATGTCTCCATACGCTTCTAAGGTTCAGCTCATTGGTCACATGTGTTTGGAAAGTAAGATGTAAAATTATGTTTAGACACCATGTTCAATCCACGCGTAATTCACATTCCCACTGCTAAATCACGTGCTTATATAGTTTGAACGAATTTTCTGCTTAGCAAATTTTATACCGATTTGGAGATCAAGCATTCCTATTTCGAGCCTTGTTCTAGTCGGTCATCGTTGAGTACCCATTGACACGGTACATATCCAAACCTAGTCAATCAAGGATCAGAATAGTGTAAAGTTGACGCTATGTAACTAGAATTAGTGTAAACCGGAATAAAACAAACGAATAAACAATACTCATGAACTGATAAGCTTCAGGTTAAAAGTCGCATCTTTAACACATCATAGAATAACAAATTGGCCTCACTACACAGCAGCCGGCGACGACTACTTCTTTTAAACTCAAACGCAATAAATATCTAAATATATATAATTACAGTTATCGTGCTGATCTGTATCTGTGAATTCCTTGCTCGCAAAGTAACGGTGTTCAATTGCTGTATGCGTTTGCTCATTTGTAGTCGTATCTTTCGTTGAAAGTCCACCTTGGAATCCGAAATGGTGATGCATTGTTTGACTGTCGTAAGATTAACTATCACTGAATTATATCTTTCCTACATACGACAATTTTATAGCAGACGAATTGAAAATAATTAGTCAAAAATTGCTAACATCTCTTTAAGCCTCAGACACACATTCAGGATTTTTACTAACGTCCTTGATAGGACGATTCAAGATAACAATGTGTCAATAGACTGATCAAGATCCTGTAATTCGTTGCTAGAAATTCAAACTTTATCAAAATTTGTAAAAATATTTATTTAATTACGACAACAATCAGATATTGTTCAGGAAGCATCCCGATTCAGCCTTTTACAGCCGAATTCGTCCCGATTATCGCGTTCTCAATTCGATTCTGATCCGATTTGTATTGTTTGCATGGTAAAACAAGGACCGAATATGTTCCGGCATCGTCCCGATTATCCTAAATGCGATCCGATAGAGATCAGACAGTGTACAGACAGTGAACCGACGCTGACGGAAGACATTCGTTAGAAAACTGTTTCACGTGATAGTCACGTCCTATTAGAAAACGTGGTCGAAGCCCATGTTTGGGTAGCGTATTCTCATTTAAGTTGTGGAAACAGACACAAGCCTGTACGATGATTCTCACATTGTCAGGAGTGACTTGCGTGGTAGACAACAGTATTTGAAATCTCTGAGCCAATATGCCAAACGCTTTTTTCACAATTGTGCGTGCTATTGACAGCCTGTAGTTGAAGAAAAACCAATGGTCTTGTTCTGCAGGACTTCTTTCAGATCACACTTGTCGTATATTTGTGCGTCTGAAACTGCTTCATCTGACCAAACATCAAGCCAGCTAAATTCATAGTCATAGGGCGATCAGGAATTTTGGAGGAGAAGCTCTCATAGTTGCAAATGGATATGTCTGGACTCAGTCGTATCTGTAATTGTCGAGACTCTGACGTGGGTATTTATGCCAAATATCGTATTAATAACGGGACTGTTCCTGAACGAATTCGGCAAAGACGGTTCGCATTTGGCAAGATCTGGCCGCGCGTTTTGATCAATTTGCCCTTATGTCACAATGTTTTCAAAAGTCGTTTGCTGCAGAGGCGTCAGAAAGCGTCTATATATGGGAAAGGGTTATAATTATATTCATGCCGTACTCTCACCCTGTAACATTGGTAAGCGTATTTACCTTGCTTAAACCGTGTCCCATAAATGGTGTAAGTGTCGGTGTCGACGTTCACCTTAGTAACGTGTAGTTTTGCGTGTACCTTATTTTGTCTATTTCAGTCGATAAGAAAACTCAACACAACAACAGAAATTATACTGCCAGGCAATAAAATAGTTTTTGCAACTCGAGCTATAAACAGTAACGTGATAGCTGCAACAGTGTCAGGCGTTCCTATAAATAATCTGAAGGAACCAGTAATAATAACGTTTCTTCATTTTGAAGTAAGTAAACCTCAGTATAGTGGGATATTACCTATTTTAATTTATTTTTGTTATGCAGTCAATTCTCTGTACATTTAATATCTGCACATCGAAATGGTCTAAACATCAGCCTTATCAATCGAGTACAGACGAACATGCAATTAGTCGAACATTCGGTATATCAAATCAATCAATCAATCAATAAACCCCGAACTAATACGTTTTAATGGCAAACGTAATCAATAACTATACTCTCATTTACATACTTTTTTCGTAGTATTGCATTTACGTTCTCAAAGTTGTCTTCTAACAAATTGTTTGATTTTGGTTTACGCCGTTTTCAACATTATTACAGTTACATCATGACGACAGCTCACTTATGCTCTATCCCTGGGTAAACAAACCAGTACTAGGCTAGGAAATGTACCTTGCAAGTGAACATGAAATCTAATCCAGCGACTGCTGATGATGTGGTGTATGTGGTAAAATAATCTATACACTTTTGTTTAAGGCAGGAGTAAATGCAGAATGCGTGTACTGGAATGATACAAACAGAGATTGGTCCAGCGAAGGGTGCTCAATCAATGTTACTACCGCGAATATGACTGTCTGTCACTGTAATCATCTGACAAACTTTGCCCTTTTAATGGTCAGTATGCCTGTATTGATTGACATAAAGATAGATTGTTTGTTAACATTACTGCAGAGTTCATTGCATAATATTAACAAGGGCTTGCAGTTTTTCTAACATCAATTATAATTTCATTTATTCATGTATAAGCACAAATATTAACCCAGTTTTAAAGCTAACGAGGAAATAAGGCATACAGATTTTCATGGTCATTCTATAAATAGTCACGGCGAAAAACATAACAATAACATATAAAATAACATAGAATTAGTTTCAAATTATAAAAATATATAATATATAATTTCATAAGTATTCTTTCCTATTATACTGGTAATAACAAACAACAAGAATTGTTATTTCTTTGTCATTTTGTCTAGGAAAGAAGAAGTCTTCACATTAATAATAAAAAATAGAAATTCGTAAATACATGTAATCATCAAATGAGGTTTATCATAATGCATAACATATTTATAACAAGAGGCCCAAGAGGGCCAGTATCGCTCTACTGCCATAAGGCAAAAATCAAATCTCTAAACAGCTCCGATGTGTTTTGACTAATCGCCATAAATTAGAGAAATCTCGTAAAGTGTCACACAGGGAACATTTTTTGCAAACTTATTTGAAAATCGGCCAAACAGTTTGGGAGGAGAAGATTTTTAAAGTTTTCACTAAGCCAATATAAGGCTGGCAGCCATATGTTAAGGCCAATCAACATGGCTTGGTGGAATCTAATAGAGATTCACCCAAGGACAATTTCTTCAAAATTATTTGAAAATCGACCAGATACTGAAGAGTTTTTAAGTTTTTACTATAGCCATATAAGGCAAAAAAGCCCGCCTCCTTACGGCTATAGTTTTCGAGCAATCAACATGGCTTGAAAAAATCATATAGAGGGTCACCCTAGAAACATTTCTACAAAATAGTTTGCAAAACACTTTCGGAGAAGAAGATTTTTTAGGTTTTCACTATAGCCATATAAAGCAAAATAGTCCGGTCATCTGGCTGCCATATATTTCGACCAATCAACATGGCTTGAAAGAATCTGATAGAAAGTCACTCAAGGAACATTTCTACAACATTATTTGAAAATCGGCCTGACACTTTCGGAGGAGAAGATTCTTTAATTTTCACTATTGCCATATAAGGCAAACTAGCCCTGCACCCTTACGGCCATGTTTTTTTTATTAATCAACATAGTTTGAAGCAATCCGATAGAGGATTATCCAAGAAACATTTCTACAAAATTGTTTAAAAATCGGCCAACATGTTTAGAAGAATTTTAAAGTTCTATGGGAAGCCAGAAATTGTGCATAGATTTGAAGGAATTTAGGAGAGGACATTGAGAAGATGCTTCCTCTGAAGTTTCATTCCAATTGGCAAAGTGGCTAGGGAGGAGAAGTCGTTTGAAGAAAAAGTTGACCCACGCACGCACGACGGACAATTCGCCATGACATGAGCTCGACTGGCTTTCCATATTTACCAATTCGTCAATGACCTAAACGAATTGTTTAGAAATTAGTCTTTGACATACATGAACTATCTACAAAACATGAAAAAACATAAACAAAAATAAATGCAAATGTACACAAATAAAAGGCATTTATGTTAGTGGCGGGTGGGAGGGCAATTTTCTTTCAAATGTGACTTCTTGACGCGCCAGACAGGTTTCAAACTGTGAAGATAAGCATTTTTCCTTCACCTCTATATTATTAGAATCAACCTATCCAATGATCGTATTTTAAAAAGATACAACTTATGGATAGGACATCTAAACCAACCATAAGCCAATAAAATGTATTATTACATCTCGATCTATAGAAAATGAAGAGTTAACGAAAATCCTTTGATTGAATTTAACAATCGAATAGTTTTCATAATTTAACACTTTTAATATCTAAAAATCTTCCACCTCCGTTGTATCTCTCATATATGTAGCTACAGGTTAAACTAATTCTAGAAGAAGTATTTAGTACTGGAGATGTGGACATGTTTATAGAAGGCCAGGAGGCCTATACTGCAATTTATAGTTATATTATAAAGTGCACAGCATAACATAAAACGATATTCATCTGCTATCATGTTCGTACACAAGCATTTATTGTATATTTCTAATTTGTGTTCAGACAAATTAAATACAGGTTATATCTAACTATCATTTTTAATGTTTACATGATAATTTACAAAACAAAAACAGTCGTTATGTTTACAATACATTTACTGTTTGGACTTGTCATTAATAAAATCTAAAGTAACACACACAGCAATGTAAAATAGTTATGTACTTTGGTGAATGGATGATTTAACGTTATTACTCAAAACAAGAAATACTTTGTTATGTACCCAGCTCACACTAAATAGCACATGTAGGGTTTGCTGCTTTTAAACGTAATGAATTTTCAGGAATCTAAAATCTAAATATATATACACCAACAGACGAATTACCAGATGAAATATATTTAATAGTTTCCACAAATAACTTTTTTGCAGTTTTTATTAAATATATCCTGTCTTCCGTATATTCGTTAATGACGCCTGTGATCTGAATTGCAATGCATGCAACCTGTGATCTAAATTGCAATGAATGACGCCTGTGATCTGAATTGAAATGAATGACGCCTGTGATCTGAATTGCAATGAATGGCGCATGTGATCTGAATTGCAATGAATGAAGCGTGTGATCTGAATTGCAATGAATGACGCCTGTGATCTGAATTGCAATGAATGATGTCTGTGATCCTGAATTGCAATGAATGACGCCTGTGATCTAAATTGCAATGAATGGCGTCTGTGATCTAAATTGCAATGAATGACGCCTGTGCTCTGAATTGCAATGAATGATGTCTGTAATCTAAATTGCAATGAATGACGCCTGTGATCTGAATTGCAATGAATGATGCCTGAGATCTAAATTGCAATGAATGACGCCTGTGATCTGAATAACAATGAATAACGCCTTTGATCTGAATTACAATGAATGACACCCGATATCTAAATTAAGATTTTAGATTTATCCGAGATGATCTTATTGAGGTAAAGTATCCAGATATAAGAACGATCACTTCAACATGTGCTTTCGCCTTCATTCTTTTTTTAATATTAAAGCTTCAAATGGGTAGAATTAAATGAGTATTCTTTGTTTGTGGATGATAATGCTATTGTTGATAATAGTTGGTGTGTTATTTGAAAAAAATTAAATCAACATACTGGAAATTTGTAAAAAAAAAATTATGTTTCAATCTATTGCGTCAATCTGTGTTATGCTTAGTTTACGTTATATATATTTTATCTTGTGTAGACGTAAGAAGATTCATTAATCAAATTTGAACATATTTTGTCAAAAAATAGAAAATCTCTGTAATTAAATGGATAACCTATGACTAAAAGTGGAAAACATTGTGGCAAAAGGAGAAATTGCTCGTTTTTTAGCAATTTCTTCTGTTGTCAATATGTTTTCAAAAAGCCGTCTGCTGCAGAGGCCTCAGAATGCGTTTGTATGAGGGAAAAAATTAACCTTGTAATATCGATGAACAAATACTTAAAATACACATATACCTTCAAGTCAAATCGGTACAGTAATTGAAAATATTTGTTCACAATACAAGATCAAATATATTGTGTGTCCCCTATTGCTGTATATGTACTGTTTTGTGTCGTCTTGGAATCAGAGCTCATACTATAAGAGAACAAAATCGTCGTAAGACATTCCATTAATGAACCAACTAAAAAAAAAAAAGCTAGACAGTAACGTCATTGTTGGTATTGATTGATAAAACATGAACATTCTAATTTCTACAGGAATGTTAGTATGCCGACCAATTTCAATATTCAACCTATAAATAGAACGTCTTAATTTCGAAAAAGCTCTTTCAGTGACACCAACTAGATGTATTAATAATACTTTGCAAATCATACTCAAAATTATCCACGAGTCTCTGCTTCAAAAAAATTGACAACATGTGGAACGTTACCAATGTTATGTGATACACAAGCAGATCGACGGCTTAGCGTGCGACGGTTAGTAACTAAAATTTTGACCCCTTTGTAAACAATGCAAGTTTAGGTGCCATTGCTCGTTCTGATTCCATTGTTTACTAAGAAAAATTGATTTAACGCTTATAAAGACTTGGCGAGGTGATTAACCTTGGTAAAAAAAATACCAATTTTAGTTACAACCGTTTCACGCCAAGCACTCGAGATGCGTGTTCATAATTTATTAGTAATTCTTTGACTGGTGAATTCAATTTCAACTTTTATTTACCCATAATACAAATACGTGTATAATAAAGGGAAATATAAAACAAACAAAAAGTATCGACTTTATAAAATTGGAGAAAGCAGACACATTGTTAGTGTGTGTTAATGTCATTATATGTTCTTACTTGAATTTTTAACTTTAGCATTTCTGTGTGTATGAGGAAACAAGGTAATATCACAAGATATCACCCTAGTTTCCTCATATTACTGTTAGACTTTGGAATTTCAATTTAAGATAAACCAAACAAACAGAAAGCCACCAAATATAACCGACAAAAAAAAAGAAAACACCAAACAAAAACAACAACATAGAACATCAAAATAACAATACAATCTTGTATCGTACTGGTTAGGAAAATTTCTATCGGAATTTATTCATAATAATAAGCATGAACTTTGTAAGGTCCCTTAATTCTGCGGAACAATCTGTGTTTAGTAAAGTTGAAAAACATTGATGAGTATTTGACATGTATCTAGTACACAAAACATGTCAAAAAATGCTAAAGAGTCAATACATTCCGGATAGGAAAGTCTATGTTTTAGGCCGTTAACATTCAAACTACCAATTTTAAACAAATCACTACTTAAACTAGCTGTAGGCTTACAGGCTTTCCCCTCGATGTCCTATGTAAAATCCAGTTCGCGAGGAGTACTTGTAGATTGTCCGTCATCGTTTGCATTTCTGTTTGGTGAATCTGGGTTTAAGTCCATATTCTTCTGGGCAGAAGGTGGCGCTGGGGCAGGCCTTTTAGCTTGGTTTAGTGAACTTTGTTTGGAACGGCCATCTGTCGTGGGGGTAGAGGCATGGCTATCTTTGACGTTAATGTCTTTTTTGTTCGATTTACCCTGTGCAACTGTATCCCTGGGTTTATACCTTCAAGTGATGTTTAGTTCTACACTCACGAATTGCGACATCAAAACGAGTCATATCAACCCGGGGTATGTTAGTGATCGTATTCCAATCTAGGAAAAGATCGACAATAGTGCTGCCGTTTCGGATCAGTTTGGCTGGGTACATAATTGAAATGAAGCTCAATACAGTCTGCAAATTTCTTTATGATTTTTCAACATTTTATAGCAAATATTACTTAGAATATAATGAGTCAGACAAAGGTTTATACTTACACTAATATTTTATACAGTAAACAGAACTTTAGATAAGGACCTTTATGCTCTAACATCATTATTTGACTTCCAAAACCTATGCTGTGGGTAAGCAAACAAATTGTCTAAGTGAGACGATTCTTTTGAGTACCGAAAAGATAGGTTTTAATGAGTGCTAAGAGAGATATCATGGAAGAAAGAACTATTTACTCCCCCTTATCTTGTCCTCTGAGTAAGCCATATAAGAAATACAAACATTCGCATAAGAAATCAAAATTATCTGTTTTTCAAAAATCAAGATGAACATTTTTGTACTAGCATACAAATAACCCAGAATCTGGGAAGAGTATCCTATTATTATTCTAAATATCTGTGAAAACATCCAAGTTGCAATGTGGTAACTATGCATGGTGAATGCATTGAAAAAAGTCCTTCCTAATGGAATAAAAACAGTTTGTAGTACAAGGAAAAGTAGAAAAATGTATTCTAAAACTATATATTATAATGCTTGTAATGGGGAACATATTAGGATCTTATGTAACATGTATCCTCTCCCTACTGATAACAATTTATCGTTTGTTTACAGTTTATATACAAGTTTGAAAGACATATATACCTGCAATAATTGTCCAATAGAGTGCCAGACATATATAGATTGTATTAAATAAATTAGCCAAGATGTTGTTCCTAAATATCGATGTTACTTTTTTGTTATTATGGCGACTTTTGCAAATTTCCGTACTTGGTAAATATATATATCACTAAATACGCAAATAGGTTTGAATACAAAGTCCATGAGCTACTTTGTTTATTATGAGAACACAATCTACTTTAGAATATATTTTCAAGACATTCTGATAACACTTATCAATATTATTAAAATCCTACGTTTCCGAAATAGTTGTAAAGAACGATCCACTAATGTTAAACTTACTAGACTTAATAAGAAAACAATCCGTATTTATTACTTAATTAATGAGATAACACTTGTAAATAAAAGTTAATTTATACACATTCTAATTTAGACTGTTTTAACGGCACTTGTAGCCTTAATAATTGAGCCGTCCCGCGAGAAAACCAACATTGTGGACTCTTCGTAAAGTAATGACCCGGATTATCCTAAGCATGCCGCGCAGACTAACCCGGACAGATACTGTTCACCCCCTGTGAGTTTTCTGTTTCAGGAATCATTACTCTATATCTCTATGCCCCTGACACGGATTGTATCGGCCCGGATCAGTCTGCACGGACTGCGCAGGCTGATCTGGGTCGATACATTACGCAGATGCCAAAATGTTGGTTTTCACGCGGGACGGCTCAATTGTATCATTATATATTGTAATATTTGTAATTAATCTGAACCAAGTCTATGTCATTTGAGTAGCATTGTTTAACATATACTATAATTCCTCTGAATACCTTTAATATTTTCATTCGGGGACGAGGACAGCTGAATCAAGCATACCCGTTAAGTTAAATGTCAAACATTATCATACAATTTAATGTTATAAGTGTTGAACATCAAATCAAAGTCAGACAAAAAGTTTAAGCAATCTGGGTCACCATGCTTGAAGCATATATACTTTGGACATTTCATGAGAGAAAACTTAAACTGCTCTGTTCGGATTCGTAGTTAAAACCAGACGTTTTGACAGTACTCATGGTAGACAACGTGTTGTAAATGTACATGCTATCGTAGGACAGGTAGGCTGTCCTCCAGACCGCCTTGACATTGATCATCAATGACGGGAGGGAGCAACACCGGAATAGAGTGGGGTCCGAAGTTATGGCCGCTGGAGAGTCGTTGTGTTGCCGGAATTACTGTTTGATAAACATCCTGTTCGGATTGTAATTGAGCATTACGTAAATCGGCCATTTCTTTGAACGATCATGTCTACCAACAGCATGCGCATGTTTACGTCAGATTAAGTCATGAGGATTTTCTATTTTAAGAACAACCGATCAGTGGCTAAGGAGCGCCTGTGCACAATTCTGTATACCTGCTTTGTTAGTGGTTCTGTGCTCCATATATCTTAAAAGAAGCATATAATTGAGCGATGAGCGCGCTTTCAAGCCAGTAATGTCCTTCTGCATCGAATTCACTTTGGCTAGTTCTCTCTAAAGCTTAGGTATTCCGTCCCGTTCACCATTTAGATTGCCATCGGTGAAAATTTGATGGAGACAAATTGAATAATAATTGTTATTGTACATGAATATATAGTATCAGAGAACAATGCCGAGTAAGCCTAAAAGTCGCATAACTGCATGTATAGGCGCTGAGATTTCTAAAACGTAATCCCTGATAGGCGCTAATATATACTTGTCTTTCGACGATAGCTGATTAACGTCAGTTTTGACATAGATGTTAAAGGGACTGAATCCCATATGAGAAAAAAGCGGGAAAAAAAGAAAATTGTTAAAAATTGCTATTACCTTGATGTTTTTGCATGTAAGACATTGATATTTGCTGACTGATGTACTTTAATATATGCACACTATTAACATTGCGGAGATTTTTCTTTATTTTGCATTGTAAAATCTACTGGGTTAGTAACCCAGTAAATCTAAAAATATCGCTGTATATTTATCCCGTGATCACTACAACCGAATTGACAATCACCTCCGCGGAGTTGTCGTTCCTTACACTCATGCATACATGAATGTAATTAGTCGATAGTGTTAGAGAATGCCGATTTGAATCCACAAATTCAAATGAGCAAGAGGAAATTCCACGGTATTTTTAAACGGGAAAACACGGCGGACGTTTTTTTTACTGCTTACGTATTTCCTATGAAATAATGAAAAACAAGACTTGTATGACCTTCTACAACATTCCGTTACATATATATCAACGTATTTTGGATTAATTAGAATAAGTATAAATTATGACGATTTTTAGACCATTATGGTGTTCAGTCCCTTTAAACAAATTATCTAGATTGTAGACCAATCAAATGTTGTATTTAAATTGGTTCATAGTAAAGTTGGCGATCCTACGAGAGGCACTAATAAGGTGCAGTTTTAAAATGAAATGTTCTGCATTATACCTTTTAATTGCTTTCCCTAAGAAATAAATTTCAGTGAAAAAAATCAGTGAAAATGTATGAAATATAATATGTAAGAGCAAAATATTAATTATTTTTGAAACATGATAAGTTTTCAGTTATTTATCGTCAATTGAAACTTATACACCTCTCGGGAGCCTCGCGAAATCTCCATTCAAGTGGTGTATTCTCGGTCTTGATAATCTATTTATAGAAACTGAAGCTGGCCGATTAGCTTTTACACATATATTATTGTTATGATTTAGTAGTTGATACTGGGATAAAGACATAATCAAGTTGATTTCATCGTTTCCGTTTACTATGTACTTATTTCTTTACATACTTTTGGCTGACACGTGGTTCTAAAAAGAAAAAAAGATAAACTAAAAACGCGCAAGCTACACTCGATTACCGATTCTATATCTTTTAAAGAACAATGGTCTAATCGAACAATGTTCCAACTGGTTCACGATTATAATGCATTACTAATTCTTAAGGAGCTGTCGAATTCTAAGATATACAATATCCCGCCCAAAAAGAAAATTTGTCCCCAAATTGACAAAAGATTTCTCCTTGAATGGTAACCAGTAGGAATCTGAAACATAAATATACAACATACTGACATGTTGGCCTAATCAGATTTTCACACAGAAGCATACATGTCCGAGGTTGACCAAACCAAGGACGACAGACAAACACACAGATGAGCAGGACAGCATTTCAGCAGTAATATATTTCTTTAAGTAAACCATTATTATCCAGTATCTCAAATGATTGCTATGAACCGATTCTATATCTTTTAAAGAACAATGTTCTAATCGAACACTGTTCAACTGGTTCACGATTATAATGCATTACCAATTCAAGGAGCGGTCGAATTCTTAGATAAACAACATTATTGCGCAAATTTTAAAATTCATGTAAAATTACTGATTGTTTTGATTATTAACAAAACCTTTCTGATATTCAAGTCAAATAAAATGCGCATGTTTCATTATTTAGTGTTTTAACATATTGATCGCCGTTTATCTTTTTTAAAGACTTTTCTTGTTATACATATACACGTTTTAAGTATTGTCAATGTATGACCAGTTACAGTGTTTAATGGAATGACCCGATTGGTCACACAAAATTACCCCTCTGTTTGATAAAAACAAATACCGACATAATGAACAAAATTGTTTGAGTATTCCATAGCTGTGGCATAAAGCATTAATACAGTTGTTACCGTTTCCAAGTATCAGTCTAAACCATTGAATAAGTGGGTAAACACAATTGTGTGAGTGTCTTATACATTTCGGTGGAGACTTTCATCATCCTAGCACAAAGTAGTCTGATTAGGGCTTTCCTGTTGTACCCATCAATCATCCTCGAAACGCTACGATCTTGGTGTAAATACATTACCCTAGAAATCCAAGAGAGCGTATTCTTCTGTAACTTGACCTATATTAAGGTAGCAAGATTTCCCAATGATTTTATAGCATTGATGAAATAAAACACAGGATTGTGATGTTCGTGAAGTTAGCAGTCTGGCAGCCTGGCAGCGTGAAGTTAGCAGCATGACAGCGTGGCAGTCTGGCAGCCTGGCAGGCTGGCAGTCTGGCAGCGTGAAGTTATCAGCCTGGCAGTCTGGCAGCGTGTAGATAGCAGTCTGACAGCGTCGCAGCCAGGCAGCACGAACTAAAAGCAGCGTTGCAGCTTGGCAAAGTAAAGATGTCAGTCTGACAGCGTAAACAGCCTGACAGCCTGACAGCGTGAACAGAGTAACTTAACAGCATGGCAGCCTAGAAGCGTAAACAAAGTAGCATAACAGCTCGGCAGCCTGATAGAATGAACTTAGCACTCAGACAGCCTTGCAATGTTAGGTTGTCAGCGTAACAGTCTGACAGACAGGCCGCTTGAAGTTAGCAGCATAATAGCCCGGCAGTCTAGCAGAATGAGCAGTTTTACAACAATTACATCAACAATTTCATTTGAACTAAAGCATATCTCTTTACGCAGATTTTGCAGCGTAGTACAGTTTAAAGTTTTGTTCGTATGTTTGCTAACATTTACCTCTATTACTCTGGCTCTCGAAAGACGAAATCGCGCTATGTTTCCGGTAATGATATAGTGAAAACTGCTTTACTTTGCCACTTTAGCCGTAGTTCAGTTTCATCTTACCATACTCTGTAATGGAGCGTTATCTTTCAAAACGGAAATCCAGATATTCATGTTTTCAAACCCGAACAAAATATGAAAAATGCGAAATTCCTTCACAGTAGTTCATTAGAAAAACACGCCTATAAATGTCGCATAAAACTTAAATATATACTTTTAGAACAATTACACCAGACTTTTCATGTGAACTAAGCCATATCTCTTTACGCGACATTTCGATTTTAACAGCCTCATTATGACAGACTGCCAGGCTATTATGCTGCTCACTTCACGTGGCGTGTCTGTCAGACTGTTACGCTTCCAACCTAACGCTGCCAAGGCTGTCAGAGTGCTTATTTAGCGCTGTCAGGCTTCCGAGCTGTTATGCTGCTTTGTTTACGCTGCCAGGCTGCCACGCTGTTAGGCTGCTCAGTTAACGTTGCCAGGCTGTTTACGCTGTCAGACTGACGTCTTTACTTTGCCACGCTGTCAGACTGCTAACTTCACGCTGTCAGACTGCTACGCAGCCACGCTGCTTACTTCACGCAGCCAGACTTCCACGTTGCCAGACTGCTAACTTCACGTTGCCAGACTGCTACGATGCTAGACTGCTAACTTCACGCTGCCAGGCTGCCAGGCTCCCAACTTCACGAACATGGATTGTATTACACTGCTTTTGTAATCGCGATAAAAGTTTGCCTTTCATGTGTTAAAGTAGTATTGCGAATTTAAAGTGTATGTTAGTTTGTACTTGAGGCCATAAGTGCACTAGTATTGATTCCCTTTACGCCGTCATAGGAAAACAGACAATTGTAATCTTGTTTACCATTCTTTGGAGGTTTTAATAGTGTACAACTAGTTAGCTTGATGTACAATTAGTTGGCGAACTATTGCAGTGAAAATATATATACATAACAGGACTTACTATCACAATGGCATTTACATAAGATAACTGACTTTTGAGATGTGATTAACATTGCAGGCTGCAAAAGCAATGCTATTGTAATAATTGTCGCGGAATATCTTTCAGTGTTGTTCAAAACAATAATGTAGAACTTAACAATTGTTTAACACGAAAGACCATTTGCTCATACTGTTCTAATGTTTTTGTTGAAGAGTATGTTAATCATAGCAATGCCTTTTTGCGATGATGCGTTGTAATTATAGTTAGCCCCTCTATATGCCGCTTCAGATCCAATCAGTATCATTATATGAGCCACTCGCAAGAAAACCACCATTATGGCCTCTGCGTAATGTATCGACCCAGATCAGCCTGCGTAGTCCGCTCAGAGGGATAGAGGTAGAGAGTTATGATTCCTTAAACAGAAAATTCACAGGGGGCGAAATATGTGAATCCGGTTAAGCCTGCGCGGCATGCTTAGGCTGATCCGGGTCGATGTTTTACGCAGAGTCCAGAATGTTGGTTTTCTCGCTGGACGGCTCCTATATTAAATGTTTACTCTAGAGTTCTAGACAGCTGAAATGGCAGTCAATTCCATGGTGTCTACGAGTAATTAATCGGACCTTTAACCATCATGCTTTAGCAGCTTTAACCTTATTCGCTGTTTATTCACTAGTTGAGCCGTTCCGGATCTGGGTCGATACAAAACGCAGAGTCCATAATGTTGGTTTTCTCATAGAACGGCTCATTTGTCATCACCAACAGTAGAATTGTCATCGTTGTATTATTATCTCTTTCGTTGTAATTAGTACCACCTTTGTCATAGCACATTTTATAAATATCATCATATTCATTATTATTATGTTTATTATCATAATCATTATTAATACCGTCAACGTCGTCATTAGTATTATTGACAATGTTATTTTATAAGAATCATCATCATTCTCATCATTATTATTATAACTATAACTATGGACTGTACGTTTTCAAGTCATTATTTAGAATTGCATTTATGTTATGTATTGTTTTATCTTATAAGCATTATCATTTTTATTAATAATATTAATATATCTATAGGTGTTACCTATTTACGAAAAAACGTAAGATAATTATAAACAAAAATTAAAGAGCATACTTTGGCCATAAAAAAATAGTTATAAGTAGACGATAGAAATGAAAATGTCATGTTGTTTGCATGATCAAAACATGTTCGAAATTCGTATTGCTGTCGTCTATTATTACGAACAGAAAATAATAAAGTAAAGACTTTCAGAAAATCAAGGAATACATAAATTTATGATGAACGATTTTTAAAACATGACGGCCAGTATGATCTTTTATCGATCACCTGAATTATGGTAAAGAAGCAAATATATCAGTCATGTTCTGATGCCACCTGGCGACTGTCTTTTTCAACCAGTTAATATGACAGGAACACATTATGTAAGGGGTCACATTACTGCTAAACCCTTTCACTATTATAGTCGGTTTATGACGCCTTTTCAGCAGACGACTTAGGAAATGCTTGTCGCCAAAAGAACAATTGCTCATCATGAGAAAGTTATCCTTTTGCCGCAATGTTTGATAAATAATTATACTTTGTATGAGTGAGTCTATAGCTCATGTATAGGAATTTGGGGTCTTTCATGCTGATACAACTTTTTTTTGCGGGAATCGACGTCGCTCCATTTGACATTACGACAAGATAAAGTGTTATGGAAATGACGTCACGTCGCAAATGCTGTAGTTCGACGTCGTTTATTTGACGAACGGGAGAAACATATTTTGTACAGAGTTCCATTTATTTTTAACTTTTTCGTACTAATGTTAATTTACACGAAAATAACACAGCACTTTAATGATCTTAAATATCGATTGAAAAACAAAAACCGATTTAAAAGTTGACAATATTTTCAATCCGTGTTTTTCGTCTCATTTTAACATAACCAAAATGGCGGCCCCCTTGATTTAGCCAGTTTCATTTCAGAAAGGTTCAAGGGTTATTGAAAAAAAAAAAAAAAAAAGATTGTCACACCTGTTATCTATGAGCGAAAAAAAACAATTCATGGTTTTTTTTCGTAATATATCTATAGGTGTTACCTATTTACGAAAAAAACCGCAAGATAATTATAAAAAAAAATTAAAGAGCATACTTTAGCCATAAAAAAAGATTTATAAGTGATTGACTAGACAATAATAATGTTAATGTCATGTTTCTTGCATTATCAAAACATATTTGGAACTCGTATTGCTGTTGTCTATTATTACGAACAGAAAATAATAAAGGAAAGACTTTCAGAAAATCAAGAAATACATTTTTAATGAACGAGGTTGAAACATGAGAGCCAAGATGATCCTTAATCGATCACCTGCATTATGGTAAAGTAGCAAATAGATCAGCCCTTTTCTGATGCCACCTGGCGACTGCCTTTTTCAACCAGTCAATATAACAGGAACAAATTATGTAAGGGGTCACATTTCTGCTAAACCCTTTACCTATTAGAGACGGTTTCTGGGGCCTTTGCAACAGACGATTTAGGAAAAGATTGTCGCCAAAAGAACAATTGCTCCTTATTTTGCCGCAATGTTTGATAAATAATTATACTTGGAATGAGTGAGTCAATAGCTCATGTACAGAAATTTGGGGTCTTTCATGTTGATACCACTTTTTTTGCGGGAAACGACGTCGCTCCATTGACGTTACGACAAGATGAAGTGTTACGGAAATGACGTCACATCCTTCTTTGGCCACGATACAGTCAAAATTTAGGTTCGGGCGTAGAAGGCTAATGCTGTCGTTTTTTTGACGAACGGAAAAACATATTTCTTACAGAGATCCATTTATTTTTAACTTTACTTCCAAATGTTAATTGCCACATAACACAGCATTTTAATGATCTTGAATATCGATTTAAGGTGGAATCATACCTTTGAAATAACGTCGTTTTGACGTCAAAACGTACGTTTTTTGCGACAATGACAGTGTTGTTTAAGAAATCACCATGACTTTTTCGTTTGAAGTGGTATTCTGACAGAGTTACCACCAGACCGAAGAGAATAAAATTACCTACGTAGTGATGTAATTTCCATACAACTGCCAAGACAATAAATGTAACATAAGGGGAGTTAAAATGAAACTTTCGCTAAAATATTTTAACAGTAATTCGGTTATTTCAAATTTATTAAAAATTCGCCCGAGAGATTTTTTTTAAAAACTTATATAATTTAGAACAACCTTTTGTCTAACATTTATCAAAGTTTCAAGACAATCTATCGTGCAGATCTTTAGTAAATCGCAATGACGTTAAAGCTCTGTCACGCGACAAACCGTACACTGCGGAATTTGAATTGAAACGTACCCAGGGTTATTAAAATGAACTCCCGATTTTTCATAAAAATAATCAATTTTATTCTTTTACGAAAGTGGTAAATTGTATCTATCATACTCCTTTAAATATTACATATGTTTTATATAAATTGACCTGTCTACTTCGCTGTTTATCTGTTAAATCATTTTTTCACATTCCATGTATTAGTATTAGTCTCAAACCGTCGCTTGCAGTTCTTATAGATAAATTTTATTTCACTTATTCGAATACATGTAATTCGTCATTTACATACATACATTTACATAAACAAATTGATACGGGAACATCAAATAGTAATTCGATATAACATTAAGTTTCATGATTTTACATAACCCAACATTTCTGATACGAAATTCTTCAAACAAGAGCATCGTCAGAATTATCATGGAAGAAATTTTTAATATATTTTATTATTACTTTCATATTTGTCACTCTAGGTATTTTGTGATGTATTTTCAGATAACTGTAAATACAGAATGCGTTTCTCTTAATCAGGCGAAAAGCAAGTTTCAGAACTTCAAAGATTATAACTGAACAGCATGCAAAGCTGTCTATCTATTCTATCCGTGATTATGCTTTTGTTATTTAAGGAAACACGTTATATGATAAAACATCGAGAATAACTGTTTGACGTTCTTCCCTTTGGAAAGCCTTATGTTCAAGATTTTATGAGAGTTTTGACTTGATTGTATTCACACAGCTCCGCAGTTCAACTCAATCTAGAGCTGTTTGAAAATAGGTGTTTATTGACAATATTTTCCTGTATAGTTTGGGTAAATACCCCTCTATTATTTTCTACATACATATCCCGTGGAGTGCTATCACATCGTTGTCTGCACTATGTAGTGAGCCTTCGATGTCATTGCACAGGTGTCTAGAAATTGTAGACAGTTTATAGTCGGGTAATGATACATTTTGTTTTATTAGTGGAAGTGAGTCGACAACACAAGTAATTAGGTACGAACATGTGACCAAAGGTGTGATCTTTTACGGTGTTATGGCATTGTGATTTACTTAAAATCAACCCAATAGCTTGTCTTGAAATTTGGGTTTAGGGTAAAAAAAAAAACAATTCTCAAGACAAAACCAAGCAAGTACCGGTGGTTTTAAAATAACGGGAACATACGGAGTAAAAAAAGAAAGATAGAAGAAAGGATGGGTGGCTGTGTTTCATTTTCAGTTCCACAATGCGCGTACCGGCGCACGTCCGCAGTATTACGGCATAGCGTTTTACTAAAAGTGCGCCCGATATATTTCCAACAAATTTGAGTAAATTGGAGAAATAATGGTGTTCTGAATTATAATGATTTCTTTTAAAAATAATATCTAGGGCATTTTTTTGTTAGTAAATTATACGTAAGGTAATAACTGTATTAATAGTCAGCGAGTTCGTTAAATAAACCAAGTTTTGCTTTAAAATTATTTAAGGAAAAATTGTGATCTATATATCATGACGGAGTTTATATTATTCGCTTCAAATCGATGTTAAAATAAGATGAGCTGGTAATGGTCATTCCTTTAATCACACATAACTGCCCAGCTGTGTAAACACAAATTACAATTAATCAAAAATTTGCCGCAAACGACAACAACATTATCACGGATAGAATACCAAGAAAGTTTTGCATGACAGGTATAGACTTCGAAATTCTCAAAATTGCATATTGAGAACAACATTTGTATACTTTTATCTCAAATACGATACAAACAAATATTGTAATATTTGTGATAATTATATTTCATATATAGAACAACAGTTGAACAGGAAAGTTAATGAGTCAGTTTATACATACGACAAATCCAAATATTTTGTTGTTGTTTTTTTGCTAAATTATTTACGACCGTAATTACTTTAATTCTTTAAATAGAAACACATATATACTACCTACCATTTTTCTTTAGGGGATAGCTTAAATTTAGAATGAAATTGATAATTATAAGGAAAAAATAAGTATTCATTTTAATTACCTTGGATGCGTCTCAATGTTTAATTCCGCAGTGAACGTTACGACGCACACAAGAGGTTTAACGCCATTGAGATCTGTTAAAAATCGACACGATAGATATTCTTGAATGTTTGACAAATGGTAGATGAATAGGTGCTCTATGTTATATATTATTTTTAAAAAAATCTCTCGGGCGAATTTTAAAAAAAATAGAAATAATCAAATTACTGTTAAAATATTCTAGCGAAATTTCTACTTTAAGTCGCTTTATGTTACGTTAATTGTCATGACAGATGTATATAATTGATATCATCACATAGTTTATTGTATTCTCTTTAGTTTAAAGTTAATTTTATCTTAATTCAAATTGAAATGAGGAAGCAATAGTGATTTCTTTAACAACACTGTCATTGTCGCAAAAACGTACGTTTTGACGTCAAAAACGACGTTATTTCAAAGGTATGATTCCACCTTAAAAAGAAATGATTAAAAAGACGACAATAATTTTCAATTCGTGTTTTTCGTCTCATATTATACATACCCAAAATATCGATTTAAAACAATGATTAAAAAGACGAGAATAATTTTCAATCCGTGTTTTTCGTCTCATTTTATACATACCCAAAATGGCGACCCCCATTGATTTTGGCCAGTTTCATTTCAGAAAGCTTCAAGGGTTATTGAAAAAAAAAAAAAAAAATTCATTCATGGGTTTTTTCGTATTATTTTATTATCCCTAATATATCTATAGGTGCTACCTATTTACGAAAAAAAACGCAAGATAATTATAAACAAAAATTAAAGAGCATACTTTGGCCATAAAACAGGATTTATAAGTAATTGAATAGACAATAATAATGTTAATATCATGTTTCTTGCATTATCAAAACATATTTGGAATTCGTATTGCTGTTGTCTATTATTTGAACAGAAAATAATAAAGTAAAGACTTTCAGAAAATCAAGGAATACATTTATAATGAACGAGGTTAAAACATGAAGGTCAAGATGTTCCTTAATCGATCACCTGCATTATGGTAAAGAAGCAAATAGATCAGCCCTTTTCTGATGCCACCTGGCGACTGCCTTTTTCAACCAGTCAATATGACTGGAACAAATTATGTAAGGGGTCACATTTCTGCTTAACCCTTTCCCTATTACAGACGGTTTCTGAGGCTTAGGCAACAGACGATTTAGAAAAAGATCGTCGCCACAAGAACAATTGCTCCTTATGAGAAAGTTATCCTTTTGCCACAATGTTTGATAAATAATTATACTTTGAATGAGTGAGTCAATAGCTCATGTATCGGAATTTGGAGTCTTTCATGTTGATACCACTTTTTAGCGAGAAACGGCGTCGCTCCATTGACGTTACGCCAAGATGAAGTGTAACGGAAATGACGTCACGTCTTTCTTTGGCTACGAAACATTCAAAATTTAGTTTCGGGCGTAGAAGGCTAATGCTGTCGTTTTTTTCACGAACGGGAAAACATATTTCTTACAGATTTCCATTTATTTTTAACTTTTCGTACAAATGTTAATTGCCACATAACACAGCACTTTAATGATCTTAAATATCGATTTTAAAAAAAATGATTAAAAAGACGACAATAATTTTCAATCCGTGTTTTTCTGCTCATTTTATACATACCCAAAATACCGATTTCAAGTTTTGTTATTAAAAAGCCGACAATAATTTTTAATCTGTGTTTTACGTCTGTTTTTTATACATATCCAAAATGGCGGCCCCCATGGATTTTTCCAGTTTCATTTCAGAAAGCTTCATGGGTTATTGAAAAAAAAAAAAAATCTCACACCTGTTACCTATAAGCGAAAAAAACCATTTATGTTTTTTTTTCGTATTATCACCATCCTCAGTATTGTTACTATCATGGACCGCCTCTGTGGTGTAGTGGTAGAGCGTGCGCCTCGTGGGTTCGAACCCAGGCCGGGTAATACCAAACACATTACAAATGGTAGAAATGGCTGCCCGTCTTTGCGCTCAGGGTTACGGGGTAAGCATTACGACTGGCTGGCTGGTGTCTGATACTGCACCAGTTGTAATGGTAACTTACTCAGGAAAAAGCCGTGAAATAAATGGAAACATTTTAAAAGCGGCTAAAACACCAATCAATCCATCAATGTTATCGTCATAGAAAATATTATCAGTATTAAGTTCATCGCAAGTTGTATTATTACCATCAATAACATTATTATTCTATTTTAGGATGTTTATGGTTCTGAAGGGACGTTAACAAAGTCAGATCGGTTAGCCCTGTCGCTAATATCATATGTTGGATGCGGTGTTTCCTGCCTCGCTGTGATACTGACGTTACTTACATACTCATGCTTTAAGTAAGTAATATATCCCGTTAACTCCGGTTCAGGTTTTTTCCAGGTGGTCAATAGACCGGGCACCAACCTAATATAATTATTTCTAACTTTCCAGATTTTCTTTATAGCACATTTTAGTGAACTACCAACATTACATGCAATATCACGCACTATATGTCTGTGATCACTTTTACGAATTTCTGCTATCTCCAATGCACTTTTGTCACACCGTGCTGTTTCCGGATGACCTGATGTTGCTGCATTTTCAAGGAGAAATTTCTGAATTTCTCCTCCGGCCACAGTGTTTTCAAAAGTCGTTTGCTGTTATTTTGCATCAAAATGCGTCTATATGTGGGAAAGGGTTAAGTATGCCGCATCTAGCGAGTTTGGGTCTTTATGGCACTTCGCTTCGTGTTCACTAGTGGAGTTACATTTATAGTTTTATTGTCAGAAGGTGCATTTGGGTATGTAAAACATATCGGCGGACGGTGAAAATAAGGATGAGACAGAATGGACCCCGAATGGCTAGGCGCGGTTTAATTTATTTAATGTTGCTGCTTAAGAACAGAGAATACATTTATCAGAAAGCGGGGATGTGGACCTGGGTCGTGCTTGGTCGAAAGTTCTTAAAGTCGGTTTTCGTGTAACGTAACTAATTTATCAATTTTGCAGACGGTTAAAAAAGGACAACCCCTCCAAAATACTGATGAACCTTTGTGGTGCTATTGGACTGGTTAACTTCGTGTTCATTGTGGGTGTTCAGGAATACATGATTGAAACTCACACTGGATGTAAGGTAAAGTAGCGAGTATATGTACTATGTATTGTGTCTAAGTAGAAGAAATCATTTATTATAGTGCGTTGTACAATCATGTACATGCATAAGTCGCCTAAAAATAAACCCTAATTAGATCCTTACACAATTAATATGTACATTATGGAACTGATTATATAAGGGATTCCTGCGTTTTAAACAAGCTTTTACAATATGCCTGGCTACACCTAGTACTGATACAGATGCTATTCTACACCTCTGCAGCAGGTGGAAATAGAAAACATTGTGAGAAAAGGAAATAATATTGTGTGAGTCAACACAATCAGTACAATTGCGGAATGATATTGTCCATACAAATACAATTACGTTAAAACCAGACAGTATCTTTGCTCGCTCGTTTGCAAGAGTGAGATATAATTAAGAATATGTTGAGATATGTTGAATACTGCTAGAAACAACAATTGATCCGTGTTAACAGAAGTATTGTTAAGAATTACATATATCGTAAACAAATCACAATTATCATTTGTATAGACACGTTTATAAGCATCACATACTTATATTACCGACGATAATGTTGCCTCAACATGGAATATTGTCACTTTTTTCTTTCTTTCAGATAAATACTATCAATTTAAGGCTATGCAACTAAGTGACGCATGTAATCCACACTTTCGCCCTCGAAAATCATACACAAAAAGAAATATATATTATATAATTTATTCATTGTCTTCGATATTTAACAGATACTGTAGGAATTACAAGTATATTGAGGCTCCAAAACCATAAAAGTATTACGATATGGCAAGAATTTGTACTTTAGTATGTGATTGGTAAGAAGCAATTACATTCTAGAAATAAAGCACCGACAATAACCCTGTCCGGAAAGGTGCTGCCGTACTTTGATTTTTTACTTCCCTTTGCGCCACTCTTTACAAATAAAAGTCGATAAAGGCCATCGCACCGTTTTCAGTCACTTCCGGAGAGGTTTTGTCGAAATGGAACTTTCTTACCGACGTTTGACATGCGTCATTTTTCTTTCACCAATGGGCTTAGTCTAGAGATTGTGTCAAAACATAGAACATCTCTTTAATTGAATGAATAACCTATGACTAAAAGTGGAAAACATTGTGGCAAAAGGAGAAACTGCATGTTTTGTGCAATTTCTTCTTTTGACACTAGCGTCTATATGAGAGACAGGGTTAATAATTAAATATTAATTTTAAAAGAATTTACTGTTATAATTCCATTTAACATATAAACAAGTGCACAGTATATGAAGACCTTTAGTACAGGTCATTTAAAGTGCATGGATGGGGAACCTGAGGTCTCCATTATCATGAAATGAAATTAGTCCTGACCTTGATGATCAATCGGACAACTACAATAAATGAATTGTAATGTAAAAATAAGACAAAAACCCGATTCTCAATTCATATTGTTACTTTGTTATTAATATTAATTGTATATGAAACGAAATTAAAATATTTACAAATACCTGTTTTTGGTGTTTATATTACATAATGAAAATAAGCAAGTGCTGCAAAGACATTGATCAGACAATCATTGCAAACTGTGGAAAAAGTCGAAATTGCTCATAAGGGTCAATTTCTCCTGTTGTCACAATGTATTCAACTCATTCCAATGATTATAGGGAAATTATACTTTCAATTTTAGAGATTTTCAATAGCAGGTGACTGGTGAGGCTCTAACTCAAAAGTAAATTGCTCATTATAAGCAATGAATCATTTTGCCGCAATGTTTTCTAAAGTGGCCTGCTGCAGTTTTTCAGTCATTTCACGGCAGCCAGTTCATTTATTCATGTGATTTCTGCGTTTTCCAAGAAACTGGCTGATTTTCCATATAGACCGTTACCCCATTGGTAGAAGACGAATGACGCTTGTCACAGTGTCTTTTGTCCATTGTCGGAAAGAAAAATTGCCGAGCTGGGGATCAAACTCACAACCCCTGGATTGACAGCTCACGTCCATACAGACTGAGCTACCAGGGAAAAGAGTTAACCCTTTCCCTCATATGACAATTCCGCAGTAGACGACTTTGAACATATTTAGTCAAGAAAGGAAAATCTATAATTGAATGGATAACCTATGACTAAAATTGGAAAACATTGTAGCAAAAGGAGAAATTGAATGTTTTGAGCAATTTCTTCTTTTGTCACTATGTTTTCAAAAAGCTGTCTGCTGCAGAGACGTCAGAAAGCGTCTATATGAGGAAAAGGGATAAGGAATTATGGTGGAAGAAGGATAGAACATTCATAAAGACTACAAAGAGTTGACCTATACAGAAAACAACAAACATCCTAATATTTTACACAAACAACATCAAATCAACATTGAAATATCACAATATATTGTAATAACTTCTCATGATGGGATCAATAAATGATACATCAAAACAAATTTAAACTAAATGGAAATGAAAAAAGTCAACATTGAACTTTTTGTTTACAGTTTGTCACTAAGTAGACTACTTTAAAGTCTTGATGATTTGTTTGCGTTTAATCGTTTAAACATTTTCCTCTTTGCACACGACATGAGAAAAGTTCAGGGAGAACAAACTTCTGATAAAATGTGATGACTTTAACAAGACATTTTTGCCAAAATTGTTATTTGAACGAAATCCGTTCAATATGTATATCGGATTATGTCCAAATCACGAAGTCACACCATGATGAGTTTGTAAGAGCCATCTGGGCTTGCACTTGATAATAGTAATTATAATTACGTTTAAGCTGAACTTTGTCCTTGTTTATTTCACAATATAATTGAGAATCTTTGGAAGCATCATCAATTTTGGAAAGTCTCCATTTAAATAGACACTTGATATCCAGAACACCATTTTGGCCATTATGGTTCACTAAACCATCCGGAGAGGAACCAAGAAATGGGATGTCGGCTTTAACATATAGTCCCGTATCAGTTACAAATATCTTATGACCAGCAGCCTTTTTAACTAGTACATACTTCCGTCTAGCTGCTGGCATTGTTTTGTTCTGTAAAGTTCTGTGTTTGAAAAATCCGGTATCTTTTCACAATCGTCAATCCAACCGTGTTTAAGGGTCGACGGATGCGGTAATATTTCTCCTAATGGGGAAACAAATCTTTCCAAGTTCCTTCGTTTTTCGAAAATCTCATCCTCCAAGCTCAACTCGCTTAACGGTCGTTTGCGAAGAATATCCGTTCCTTTTGCGCGTTTAATCAACTCTGATTTAACTCCTGATACATACTGTCCATGATCACGGAGATACAATTTCAACTCGCTAACATTGAACTTATCAAAATCCAAATCTTTACGCATCGCTGATTCATTCTCTTTATTTGTCTCTATTTGTATAGATTAGTTCTAGAAAATGCCCCCCGGAAGTAGAATTATTTCTGAGAATGCAAGGGACGTAATCGCGCCACGGGCAGATAACACCTTTCCGGACAGGGCTATATGTATAGAGTTTAAGAGCAGGAGCCCAGTTTTTGTTAAGGATTATCCGTTCCTACAAATCTGCCATATAGGAGTTCCTTAAGCCCACCATTTTCACCCGATTTTGTTATAAACTGAACTGTGTGTTTTTTATATATCTTAAAACTTAATTAATCTTGAATATGAACATTTCAGAAAGTGTCAGTAAAACTTCGTGGTTAGGCAGGCGTCTTAGGTACGCAATTTGTATCAAAATCCGTTGAAAATGACAGTTTGTTTGTTTTTTCACTGCCGAATTGCACAAAGTCGACTCGTCTATGTTGAAAATGGATCCACTCCATTTTTTGTCCAACATAAAATTGGTAAAAGACAATGTCTACGTGGCAAATAATGCAAATTCAGGAGAGACAGATCGTCATGAGCTGTCTCACATGAATCTGCATAGTTTGCAAAAGCCTTTATTGCCTTTGGCAGCAAACGCGTTAGAACATTTGAGTTTCTTAAACTTATCGAAAATGCTGACATTCAGCTGAAAAGTCTAAGTTAGCGTTATAAAAATGTGACAGTTTAAAAACGGTTCAATCCTCGGTCGAGTCATTTAACATGGATGTGGTATGTTCCCTCCAGGTGCGCTGGTACCGGAGGTACTGCTAATTAGTCGAAATACGCTACGATATGAATGAAATGTTGTTGAAAGCGGTGTAAACACCAAACAAACCAACATGACAATAGCAGATTTTTGACCATATGAGCCGGCCCGCGAGAAAACCAACATTATGAACTCTGCGTAAAGTATAGACACAGATCAGCCTAAGCATGTCGCGCAGGCTTACCAGGATAGACACTTTTCGCCTTCCTGTGGATTTACAGACTGATATGTTTAAAAATATGGAGGTTGTAATTAAAATTTGCAGTTTGAAGCACAATTGAGGTCCAGGTAAAATGTACTGTCGGTCTCAGTAATATAAGATATCAATTGATTGAATGTTATAGAGAATATTCTAAATGTAAAAAAAAGACAAGTTGAGTCTGTCTATGGGAAAATGTAGAGGATGACATTTAGGAACAGTGTAGATCCAGGTCCATGTGTACATCTTCACAGTACGATCACTATCTAAACCTTTCACATATTACTAAGTCCTTGTTTGTAAATCATGGAAGCATAGAATAGATTAACAGAACTGTGTATATGCCTCTGCGGGCAGTATTGACCTGAGTCAAAGGCTTTAAGGGCATAGACATATTGATATTGAAATTGTATTATATAGCATGTGATACAACATGGTCATACTCTTGTGAGCTATAACCTCATTGCAAAATTACCGGTCCGGATATGGTGTGTGTGTGTGCTACTTATAAAAACAGATATAAAAAAGCTAGATGAATGAGCAAGGGAATTCCACGTTAATAATATGTTGTATAATTAAGAAGATGCAGTAAGGTTAGCTAGACTTTTCGAAAAATAGACTTCCGACCTTGTGATTAGACTTATGCTTCCAAGTTAACTCTTTCAGCGCAAATGGAAATCTTGAGGTTCTTACAAATAAATACAGATTCAGGGGGAACGGCTTGTATGATGAATTGTATCACATGAAAACAACATTGTTGGCCTTTTACTTATGAAAATATTCCAAAAATCTTATTTCATGAAATAAAGGAATCGTCTTTTTTTTTAACATGGAAGAGTCTAATTCGGCGCTGAAAGAGATAAAGTTTTGCACGCAATACCATTTCTCTGCAAAACCGGGGATATCATATTGAAACTGGGCAGATACTTTTTATGAAATTAGTGTTGATCCCTGACCGAATTACAATACTCTGGCATACCATATAGCTCACTTTGCTGTTAACTAATTAAATCCTATTTGAAGTTTTGATACCATGGTTAACACGCTGGACAGTCGATCCAGAGGTCTGGGGTTTCAAATGTCGGTCTGGGTTCTGGATTCTTCTGAGGTGCTTTTAGTGTCTCCCTCTCAACTAGAGGTCAAGTACTGGTCCGTTCCAGGAAAAGTGCCTCGCGTGTATCGTTGTTTTACACTGGGCACGTTAAATAACCAAGGGAGCTCGGGTATCGCACCCAAACTCCCTTGTAGCTTACTCCTGAACTTATCTGTACCTGTCAGATGATTGTACTTGATAAAGTGTTTTAGAAGCGAAACACCTTATGCTCAATCAGAGCAATTGGTCTCTATAATTACATTATATTACAAAACTAATTGCAGCAACCAAGTAATGATTAGGCAAAATTATGCTGACTCCAAGCATGTTTGCCATCTTTATTCCGAATATATCAACTCGTTTGTCCTTATATTCCCCACTTACTGTTCAGCAGTTGTGGGACAACTTTATGTAACGATGACATTACTCTAAGTATGTGCCGTTATAAGAGGCTACATTAACTAACATTATGGACTCTGAAAAATGTATTGACCCAGACCAGACTGCGCTGTCCGCACAGACTAGTGCGGACCGACACAATCCGTCTCAGGGACATAGAGGTATAGAGCAATGACTCCTGTCACAGAAAATCCACAGGAGGCGAAAAGTGACTGTCCGGGTTAGCCTGCGCGGCATGCTTAGGCTCTTTCGGGTCGATACTTTACGCAGTGCTGATTTTCTCGCGGGACGGTTCATATTTGTAGATAGTGTGGGGTAGTCTGATCCAATACACGTACAGTGAAGTATTTTTGTCTTAATTGAATGAGATTGCATTGTGTATATTTGTAGATAGTAGCCGTGTTACTACATTATTTATTGCTAGCCGTGATGTGCTGGATGATGGTTGAAGCCTTCCATATGTACCTGAAATTAGTAAAGGTCTACAACTCGGACGTGGCACATTTTCAACTTAAAAGCTCCTTATTTGGATGGGGTAAGTTGTAAAAGTTGTAAGGCTTACGGAATGACCTTAGACGTAGCGGACAAAGCAATACTGAACTTGCCTGTTTTCCTAACCGAATACATTTCAAACACTTAACGGAAAGTCTATTTGTGTAAAATTATAACGCCACATATCATAGTTGATTAAACCGTTTGCGAATTTATTAAATTGTTTAAAGTAGTAGAGAATGTTGTCAACTGACAAATTAGCCGCGTTATATGAAAACCGACACTGCAGACGTTAGCGATCTGCAACGACCCGACTCAGTCTGTGCATCCGCGCATATATGATCTTGGTGTTCCCTTTTCGCCATTCAGTCCAGGAAGCACAAATGAAGACTCATGATACAAGTATGTTTTTTGATCGTTAAAATTATATATGAGCCGTCCCATGAGAAAACCAACATTATGGACTATGCGTAATGTATCGACCCGTATCAGCCTGCGCAGTCCGGGCAGCCTAAACCGGATCGATACATTATGCCTCAGGGGGGAAGAGGTATGGAGTAATGATTCTTGAAACAGAAAATCTACATGAGGCCAAAAGTGTCTGCCCGGATTATCTTGCGCGGCATGCTTTACCTGATCCGGGTCGATACATTACGCAGAGACCATAATGTTGGTTTTCTCGCTGAACGGCTCAAATGTCAATACCTCCGAAGGTCAGTTTTCGTGTGACGCGACTCATATATTCCTTTAAATGATCACTTCGGTAACACCGTCCGATCATGATTCAATTATTAATCATTTGAACATATTTGTATTTTATTTATACGGTCATGTTCATGGAAGTGTTCCTATATATCTGAAAGGTCAAGACAATTCATTTATTGTAGTGTTGATGACTTATTTATGCTCATTTACGCCTTTCCTAAATACAACAAATCTGCAGCAGATTACTTTGAACATATCTGGTCAATTATGTCGAACATCTCAATAAGTAAAGGTACTGTAATTGAATAGAGTTGAACACATCGTGGCAAAGGGACAAACTGCTCATAATGAACAATGTCTCCTTATGACACATTCTTTTAAAAGTCATCTGCTGCTGATGCGTCAACATATATCTAAAAGAGTGAAAACCAAGTGCTGCGTCTGTTATCCCTGAAGAATGGTCATTTACATTCAAGACAATTCTTCACTCTGAACACAGGCGTCCGAATTTCTATTACAGCAAACAATGCGAAAAATCACACAATACCTCGTTAAAATAAAACAATAATCACGTTCCGTAGCGAATATTTAACGCGAAATGACGCGCATTTTTAGAATCATTTTTCTTCCAAAGAATTTATTTGTACGTTTTCGAAAGAAGTATATATATTTTCTTTTAGACAGTGTTTTAAATCGTTGTTTGATTAATCTGTCGCTGCGGAACGTGATTATTGTGACGTCAGCGCATGGCGGTAAGGACAACTGCAAATTTCCAAATATAATGAACATTAAGCTTAAAAACGCCGGCGTATGTGTCGGTTGGCAAATATTGATGTGGTGGATCACGAGAAAAATCATTTATGAACCTGTCTCTACCTGGGACCATGACGTTTTAGACGTTTTTCTGCGGAAATTATAGCCCGAATCGAGCGTGGTGGTAAAACACCGTTGCACACCTTGTCATTAGTATTACACTATATGGACGTATAGAGGGGCTATTTATAGTAACACGTGTGGTATTCCCCAAATTACCATTACGATCATTATGATGCGTATAGACAATATAGAGAGACTTTTTTAGTATTTTAACGAGGTATTGTGTGATTTTTCGCATTTTTTGCTGTTATAGAAATTCAGACGCCTGTGCTCTGAACGTCAACCGGTGAATCTTCTATCTCTGCAGGTATACCATTGGTCATTGTAATCATCACATTGTCGATTAACAAAACAGATAACTACGGCATACAACCAGGTGGCATGTAAGTAGTTTATGAATTTAATAAATCCACAATCTTGGGTCAGTGTTCCAAAAAGGTATTTACGACAGATGTCGTCTGTAAAACATTGTATGACGTTCTTAAAGGTGCTGTACTCCACATGGAGTTCAACATATTGAAATGTTGAAACTTCTAAAATTATTGCTTATTGTGAAAAAACAAAGTAAGTAATAAATAGTTCAAAACTATTTGGGCAGTAAATGTTGAAAAATAGTCAATTAAAAGTCACGAACATTTCCCAAATTTGGCATCATTTAAAGTTACATTTGAGTACAACTTTCGGTAAATTACTTATATGTTCAGAATATGTTTTGTTTGTTTTATTGGACTTTAACGCCATTTTCAACATAATGTCAGTAATATCACGACTATAGTTCACCTTTGCATGATTCCTTTTTCGTACTTTCATCTCTCTCGTATGATGCATACTAAACACATAACTAGGTCAGTCGGTTATTTCTTTTTATCACATGACAATGCTTGTATCCGATCTTATATTTCACTTTTGTTGGTATTCATCCACGAATGTTTACAAAATGGTTAAGAATGTGTATCCGGTAAACACAAACGTCACGATAGATGTACGAGGTAAAGGGACCATTATCGATCATAAACATATTTGTTGTGTGATAACTTAACATGTTGGGACTATTTTCTGACCGCGAAAACCCAATTGTCGTTTTGGCTCGCTTAATAACAAATTTCTTGAACTCATTTAATAAAAAAAAATTATGAAATGACAACTCATATCAGATCCTACATGTATTTTGAACAACAGAGTTGAGAACGGACCTCAACATTTACTGCAAGTGAATACTCAGATCAGCTTGTGCCCCATTCAGCCTGATCATGTTTTTCCTCTTCACACTTTAGTCTGTAAAGCATTAATATAAACGCATGCTATCTGAACGCGACATTTCACAAATGCCAACTTGTATCTTTTGATAAACTCTAGCAAAAAATGTTCAAAAAGTACAATTAACCAGGTTTCTGACGGCATAAATATATAAAAGATTGTCACGTGTAGCCAACTGTTGGTATTCCTGAAATTTATCTCAATAATTAACTTATTCTGTAGATGCTGGTTGGAGCGAATTCCATTCTATGCTGCCTTCTTAGGTCCCGTGTGTGGTACCATGGTCGTCAATTTGGTGGTGTTTATCCTTGTTCTGCAACAGATCTTCAGACGCTCCTCCAAAAAACTCACCAGGTCAGACTCGATCCGAGGTACTGCGGTACGGATCCGCGGTGCTATAACCCTCATCATCCTTTTAGGCATGACTTGGTTATTTGCAATTTTAGCCATTGGGGATTATGGCAAAGTGTTTCATTACTTGTTCGCCCTTACGAACACACTTCAAGGATTGTTTCTCTTTATTGTTTACTGCGTGGTAAAAACGGAAGCTCAAAATGCATGGAAAATGTGCCTACCCTGCTGTACAACACCTTACGAGCGAAACAGAATTACTACTGCAACATCTAAAGGTGAGGTTTTATATATGTAACATTACCAGTTACACGTTTACGTTGTTGTAGTTGTTGTTAATTACGTTTTGGCGGACCGTCCATCTGTCTGTGTTGCATACAACTTATACTGTCCCTGTCTCGGTAACTCGACAAGATTCAGAGCTCAAGATTAGGGACATTTTCGATATTTCTAAAATCTTTATTTGAATATCACTATGGTGTGGGTACTCAAAAGAACCGTCTCAGTAAGTACCCACCACTTAGGGTTTGGTTGTGTCATTAGAGATATAATGTGGGGAAATGACCAGGTTACTCCCCTTATCCAGTTCTCTGAATATTTGGTCAGTTGTCAATGGTACTCCATAGGCAGTAATGGTAAGTTCATTTTACTTATTATAGCATATTATTAGCAAAAATGTGTTTTATTTTTGTAGAATGATAACTTTTCGGAAAGTCACATATAAAGTCCATGTGCAGACTCGGAATGGAAAATCACAGGGGTACCAAGTCCAATAATTTATGGAGTAATGGCCATCAAAGTTTTGGATCCCATCTTACATCAGGTTCGGTGTCGCTGGTTGATTCTAGCAGAATATGTAAGCTCTTGGAGTAGATAATGGAACATCAAGTTGAACAACTTCTTTCAGATAAATCCAAACTATTAAGCCCATCAAAAATTTATATTCTTTTGGATATATGCTATCATTCTCTTTTCTGGTCACAAATTAGCAGAAGTGAGACACAGATTTAAGAATATAATTCACATGTCTTAAATGTGAGATCTTAAATTACATACTCTGATTTAATCGTCTAGATAGTGTTCTGAATAGGCGCTGTAAGACCTATATATTTGGTTATCAAGACAATCAATTTCCTATGTCAAAATATAGACTTCAACCCTTTCTTTGTTACAATCTGTTAACGCTCTACAACATACCATGTTTTAAACAAATGTGTGCAATGGAGACATTTCGTATATAACAACATTTCATTTCTTAATGGCAATTTGGAACTGGGCGTCGCGAATTCAATTCCTAGTAGCTGCGCGGTGGTCATGTTAAAGTGTTATTGGGTAAGGCACATTTACTAGCCTTGTACGGGTTCATTTACCCAGGGAACTGTCTCCGGTTTATAAAACCCAATACACATCATTTCATAAGATCTGCTGATAATCTCCAAAAGACAATGCAATTTAGTTTAAACATATTTTATTGTCCAAATGAAATAAATCGCATGGTATAACAATATTAAGATTACATATAAAGCAAAAGGGTCGAGCCACAAGTTCTCAAACTCAACTACGGCTCTCCATGTTAATTAAACAACACAACAAATAATCAAAGACATCATGGTGGACAGTTACATGCAGGTATTGTAAAAAGGGAAGTTGCAATAAATATGTTTAAATGTAGTTTGAATGTACCGTAACAATAAACTATTGAACAGAGAGAGAGAGAGAGAGAGCGCGCGCGATAAAGAGTCAAACAGCCTTTGAAAAGATAAGAAAGAAATGGAAGACAGAAGAAAGAGCTATTGTGTAGTGTCAGTCTGCATTCGAGCACATTAACATGGTTACTGTTTGAAGCGTTTTGTATCCATAATATATCTATGCACCGAGTTTACAATAGTTATGTTTTCTTCTTTGGATAAGTTTTGATTACCGAACAATAATAAGATGCAGTTAAGCGGATGGAAGTATAATGCAATTGTTCTCAGCTCACAGTTTATCTGAATAATTATTCGTTATACATGTGGCAAATCGTCATGACGTTTCAAGATGAATAAACATTGATAGTAGTGAGAGCCTTCAAAGGTCCGCGTAAGTACTTCTTATAGCACGTAGTTTAATGCTTCCGTTAAGGCTGTGAATATGCACGAAATCATGAAGATATATCTGTACCTCGAATTAAAACTTATACAACACATTCATTTTACAGATAAAAAGAAAGGTAAGTTGTTTGGAACGAGGTTACCTCTTTTCGTTTTGTCTTACACACTAACGATGAACCTTTGCTCTGTCTACACACTAACAAAGAATCTTTACTCTGTCTACACACTAACGATGAACCTTTACTCTGTATACACACTAACGATGAACCTTTGCTCTGTCTACGCACTAACGATGAACCATTACTCTTTCTACACACTAACGATGAACCTTTACTCTGTTTTCACATTTACGATGAAACTTTACTCTATCTACACACTAACGATGAACCATTAATCTGGCTACCCACTAAAGATGAACCTTTATTCTGTCTACACACTAACAGTGCACCTTTACTCTGACTTCACACTAACGATGCACCTTTACTCTTCATACACACTAACGATGAACCTTTGCTCTGTCTACACACTAACGACGAACCTTTGCTCTGTCTACACACTAACGATGAACCTTTACTCTGTCTACACACTAACGATAAACCTTTACTCTGTCTACACACTAACGACGAACCTTTGCTCTGTCTACACACTAACGATGAACCTTTACTCTGTCTACACACTAACGATTAACCTTTACTCTGTCTACACACTAACGATGAACCTTTGCTCTGTCTACACACTAACGATGAATCTTTGCTCTGTCTACACACTAACGATGAACCTTTACTCTGACTACACACTAACGATGAACCTTTGCTCTGTCTACACACTAACGATGAATCTTTGCTCTGTCTACACACTTACGATGAACATTTACTCTGTCTACACACTAACGATGAACCTTTTCTCTGTCTACACACTAACGATGAATCTTTACTCTGTCTACAAACTAACGACGAACCTTTGCTCTGTCTACACACTAACGATGAACATTTACTCTGTCTACACACTAACGATGCATCTTTACTCTGTCTACATACTAACGATGAACCTTTACTCTGTCTACACACTAACGATGAAATTGTACTCTGTCTACACACTAACGACGAACCTTTGCTATGTCTACACACTAACGATGAACCTTTACTCTGTCTACACACTAACGATGAACTTTTACTCTGTCTACACACTAACGATGAACCTTTACTCTCTCTCTACACACTAACGATGAATCTTTACTCTGTCTACACACTAACGATGAACCATTAATCTGGCTACCCACTAAAGATGAACCTTTATTCTGTCTACACACTAACAGTGCACCTTTACTCTGACTTCACACTAACGATGCACGTTTACTCTTCATACACACTAACGATGAACCTTTGCTCTGTCTACACACTAACGACGAACATCTGCTCTGTCTACACACTAACGATGAACCTTTACTCTGTCTACACACTAACGATGAACCTTTACGTTGTATACACACTAACGACGAACCTTTGCTCTGTCTACACACTAACGATGAACCTTTACTCTGTCTACACACTAACGATGAACTTTTACTCTGTCGACACACTAACGATGAACCTTTACTCTCTCTCTACACACTAACGATGAATCTTTACTCTGTCTACACACTAACGATGTACTTTTACTCTGTCTACACACTAACTATGAACCTTTGCTCTGTCTACACACTAACGATGAACCTTTACTCTGACTACACACTAGCGATGAACATTTACTCTGTCTACACACTAACGATGAATATTTACTCTGTCTACACACTAACGAAGATACTTTACTCTGTCTACACACTAACGATGAACCTTTACTCTGTCTACACACTAACGAAGATACTTTACTCTGTCTACACACTAACGATGCACATTTACTCTGTCTACACACAAACGATGAACATTTACTCTGTCTACACACTTACGATGAACCTTTACCCTGTCAGTGCTGCTTTTCACGCATGCACCGAATCGTCAGATGCGGTATCCAGACAAAATCCCCCCCTAGGTTGTTGGCATTTTACAGCATTTTTTCATTCAATATTTTATTTAATATTCATATTTTTCATAAATATAAAATTCAAAGTAGCACATTTTATCAGCACGATTTCACATTTTTTCATTTAATATTTCATTTAATCTTTTTAATATTCATATTTGTCATGATATAACACATTTACTTCTCCTCTGTTTATGTATTATATTCATTTGTTCAAATCTGAATTCCATCTCTTTCTTCATGGGGCTTGCTTTGTCCTTAGACGAGTGAGGGAGATAATTCAAGTCTTTAAACCTTTCCCACATACAACAAATTTTCAACAGACGACTTTGAAATCATCAGGTCAAAAATATGGAATATCTCTAAAATTGAAAGTTGAAATATTGAATAGAGTTAAGAATATTGTGACTAAAAGAGAAATTACTCGTTTTGAATAATTTCTTCTTTTGTCTCAATGTTTTCAAAATGTCGGCTGCTGCAGAGGCTTCGGAAAACGTCTATATGAGGGAAAGGGGGGTTAATCCATTCCAGCAGACGACTTCTTATAAAACATCCAAGTGAACATTCGGACTATTCCTTTAATATGAAATACATGTACTAGTATTATCAATGAGTGAAGTTGGAAACATTATTGCAACAAAAAAATGAAAGTTATATTTATCAGTCACTTGTTGCCCCAATGTCTTAAAGAGATGTCTGCTTCAAACAAATTCTCTCAAATATAGACGTGAATTACTGAATACTGCCAACTAGTACATGCTTCAGTTCAACCAACCTTTGTCCATTTGAGTCGCACCTTGCATTCTGAGGTCTTACATGTATATGTCAGTAAATTACCTGTAGTGTTTACCTACTATAGGTATTAATTCCCAACAACCTTACCTTATTCATTCGTTTCACTCATGTATTGAATCGTTGGCTCTCTACCTATACATGATACATTGTAAAGCAAGGTAGTGATTCTTTTAAAAAAGTTAAATCGGGAAAGAGAAGTCGAATATTTAATGCAAATAAGTCTTGGCATGATAAAGATTGCAACGAAATGAAGAGTCTAAGAAACACAGCATTAAGAAATTTCCGTAAGAATAAATCAGACGACTCTTTAACTGACTATATTACATCTAAACAAGCATATACATGTAAGTCCATGTGTAAACGGAAAAAGCATGAATACAAAATACAATGTATAAAAAATATTGATAGTAAAATGTAGGATGCTAAACAATTTTGGCAACTGGTGAAATCATACCATATAATTCAGTTGATATTTCAGTTGACAGATGGTTCAGTCATTTCACGGATGTTTTTTCTACATTTGATTCGGTTGAGGATAGTGAGTTTGAGGATAATTTTAATTCTAATGTTGATTTAGAAAATGACACAGACTATAACATTTTTAATGGTGATATAACTGACGATGACATTATTAATGCGGTTAAAGATCTTAATGTGGGTAAGGCAGGTGTTGGCAATTTAGTGGTAAATCACTTTAAATATGGAATACAAGTCTTATTGCCTTATATAAGGTTGATATTTAATAGATTATTCAAAACTGGTGAGTACCCAGGAGCTTGGTCTCAATCGGTTATTATACCAATACATAAAAAAGTCAACATCAACGATCCAGATAATTACAGGGGTATCACATTAATTGATTGTTTTAGTAAGCTTTACATCAGCATACTCTCTAGTATGGTAACATTTTTGTTAACGCTTACGATAAAATAACTGAATCTCAGGCAGGCTTTCGGCAGGGCTATTCTACAGTCGACAATGCTTTTATACTTCAAGCAGTTATTAGTAAATATCTTTGCAAAAAGGGGAAATAATTATATGTTGCCTTCATAGACTTTAAAAAAGCCTTTGATCCTCTTTATAAAGAATTGCGATTGACATATATCCCTCAGAAACTGTACTTACATCCAAATTTAAATAAATTGTTCATACTGATGGCAAGTACTGATAAAGCAATAATTAGAAATCTTTCAATGTTTATCTTTTATGCCTCGAAGAAGAGAACAGTTGAAATTAAGTTAGTTTCAAACCATAACAACACATGATGTAATTATTGTTATGTAGTTTATATGTATGTATATGGGCCGGTGGCCTTGTAATACAATAAAATTGTAAAAACAAAAAATATGTATGACGCAGCTCAAGTGATTATCTTTTTCAATTTACAGGTAATTCTGAAACCAAGATTGGAAGCAAAGCCACAGCTTTGAAGGGTGAGAATGTTTCATCTGAGTTATGTGTTCATGTCTGTTTGTCTGTATGTTTGTAATTAACCACCTGTGGGGTTGACGAGCTGGTTAAATAAATAATCTCAATATATATTAGTCAAACGGCGCGAAAACCAACATGGTGCGTAAAGTATCGATCCGGATCAGACTAAGCATGCCGCGCTCGCTAACCCGGTCAGACACGTTAAGCCTCTTATGGACTTTCAGCTTCAGGAATCTATACCTCTATTCTCCTGAGACTGAATGTGTCGGCCCGGATTAGCCTGCGCGAACTGTATACTGTTAGTTCTCTCGTGGAAAGGCTCATATGTGCGTATGTGTTAGTTCCTAATGGCTATTTAGGAGAAATTCCACGAAGAGGCACAGTCATCGTCGAGATTTTTTTTTATTTGATGCACATTCGAACGTTTTGTCTTCGAATGATGATATGGAAGAGCTAATTTCTCATCTCGAGTGGTAGTCACTACTGGTAAGTACATTATATCACAAGAATGTCGACGATACAACATTTCAGTGGTCATAGGGGAAACTAATATCCAAAGCATGCCTTCAGTGGTTATACAGTTTATGACGAAAGATTGAGAACAAAGAAAGCCTGATTATACTGATTATCTGGTTATACATGTACTTGAGGTTAATTTCGGTGTTCCATTTTGTTGATCCGCGTGCGCTTTTTTTTATGTTATATGAGTCATAATACAACATGTAGGTGGATATGATCAATGTAGACCCAGATCAACCTACGCATCCGCACTTGTTGATCTGGTCTTGCGCTGCTCGGTAATTTGACATCAAAGGTTTCAGTCAGATCAGAATACATGGATGCATATGCACATCATTATCTGACCTGTACTTACTTTACCTGTCTGAATGTGCGAAAGGGCTAACGACAATAGTCTCCAAAACGTAACAAACAACTTTTGAACTTTTACCAATATTTAAACTTTTATTTGTAGATAGTGTAAATATTTATTTAATACAGAATATGTTTTCAAAAGTCGTGAATATATTTCATCATGAGCAATTTCACCTTTGCCACAATGTTTTCAAAAGTCGTCCACTACAGTGGCGTCTGAAATCGTTTATTAATCTTCCACTGTTTTTCGAATAATTTGCTGAAATGGAATGAATTTTAGCAAGTTGGGTCATAAAATAATCGCAATCTGTCAATAAACGTGTACATGTATATAATCGAAATAAATAAACTTTTAATAAAAGTAAAACATCTTTACAGGTAAAAATCGCGGTGGAATCGCGGTGATTTCATAATAGATAAGAAACTCAAATCGACGAAATGTCAATCGCAGTGATCAAATTAGCTCGTCGGCGGTATTGCTGTGATCATAGAGTTTGAATTGCGGTGATCATCCGCGATGAGAAATATTTGTCCATCGTGTGATCGCGGAAAATGCATTTTCCGCGTGTGCTGTACTGTATGAGCCAATCCGCGAGAAAACCAACATGGTGTGTAAAGTACCGATCCGGATCAGACTAAGCATGCCGTGCTCGCTTACCCAGACAGACACGTTTAGCCTCCTGTGGATTTTCAGTTTCAGGACTCGTTACTTTATACCTCTATTCTCCTGAGACTGAATGTGTCGGCCCGGATTAGCCTGCGCGAACTGTATACTATTAGTTTTCTCGTGGAAAGGCTCATATGTGCCTATATGTTAGTCTCCTCTGGCGATTTGGGAGATATTCCACAGTCATCGTCGAGAATAAGGTGATTTGATGCACATTCGAACGTTTTGTCTTCGAATGATGAATTGGAAGAGCTAATTTCTTATCTCGAGTGGTAGTAACTACTGATAGGTACATTATATCGCAAAACAGTCGACGATACAACATTTCAGTGGTCATAGAGAGAAATAATATCCAAAGCATGCCTTCAGTGGTCATACAGTTTATGACGAAAGATTGAGAACAAAGAAAGCCTGATTTTCTGTTAAAATGATATGAATCAGATGACAAGAAGGGTCTTGAAATCGCTGTATATGTCTGCCAAACTTCTAAATTTTGATTTTTTTTTTCAAACGGCAGGGACAATGCTGATTAATGTAAGACTGTTGACCAGTTATCAGGTTATGTTGAAAACGCTGTATTAAGAATTACACCATCAAACAATGTTGAAATTCTGAATGACAGGCTTGAAAAGAAGTTTAACTAATTCAAGTTAACATTTAGAATAATATCATGTGTTTAAAGGTAGGTTAAAAGGTAAAGTCACTTTGCAGTGAACGTTTTTTTTACGTCTGTCACGCGCTTCTACATTCGTTTTGTGAAATTGTATTGTTCCCCAAAATTGACGAGACATTCCCTTTAGTATCTGTTTTTATGGTGTTTGTGCTAAGTTATCACATTTTAAAAACCTTCTTTATTTGTGAAAAAGTAAACGCTGGTGTCTGTAGAAGGTTTAGGTCTAAAACAGCCTATGCATCTGCTCTGCTATAATCTACTTAATTTAACCGAAAGCTTCTAAACTGATTTTGATAGTGGGCGAAACGCGAAGATGTGGATTAGACTGCATCGATGCGCGAATGCCACGAGTGTACTGTTGTGCATGAATAGGTTCCTTTGTAGATAATGTATATGTTAAAAGGTACATAACATTGGTTCCACATTGTACATAACAATATGACATCAGCGCATGTGATAGCGATACTCGATACACGCTACGAACAGGCAACCAATCTAGATTTATACATTTCTCAGATGTGACAGCGGAATCCGATACGATACGTGAGGTGAAACAGGAACCAACCAAAACAGAACAAGAATACAAAGATCCAGTACCACACAGAGAACCAGGTATGATGATAGTCCGTAATCTAACATAATGGAGTCGTCTTTTAGGAAGTGAATGTCTGCTATATAGTTTAAAAACGTAGCTTCTAACATCAGTTTAGTCTGTGTGTTATCTACACTAGTTCCTATCTGTCGTATATATTTTGTTACATTATAACTAGAGGTAAGTAAAAATTGTTGTATAGTGTGGATGCAAAACTATTCTATTATTGTATTGGTTATATTATGGGTCGGTGGCCTAAATATTTACTGTTTTGAAAATTGGGAAGCAGCTGTTATGATTGGGCTAATTCATATTGATGTGTTGGTATCTTGGTATGACTAACATGCTTTTCAACGTTTACATTTAAAAAGTAAGCATAAAAACATCGATAAATCGAACTAGTATATAACTCGAGGTCGTCAATAACTCGAGGTCGTAGATAACTCGAAATTGTCGAAAACTCGACGTAATACATGGGTCCCTCCCGAGTTCGAGTCTGTACTGTATGTATACATACAGTAGATACGTATTGACAGAGGTACATGTATGTGCCTGTTAAAATGACGATACTATTTTTGTTATTTCGTAGATGTACATACATAAATCGTCATCCATTCGTTCAATCGTAAGTTCTGTTGTCAAATTTCCCAGTGAAGCCTGCCACAACATTTGCCTGCAGCAGAGGAATTCGATTTCGTTTTTATAAAAACGTGAAAACTCTCCATAAATAAGGATTTAATTTATAAAAAAAAATGAAAACATTGTGACAAACGGAGAATTTGTCGTCTTCGCGCGCTATTATTATCCCCTCGCAAAACAGAGTTTGAGAGGGGATATAGTAACGGGGCTGTCCGTTTGTTCGTTTGTTTGTTTGTTTGTATGTGCGTCCGTGCGTCCGTCCGTAACAACATTGTGACCACTCTACACTAAACATTCTTAGACTGATCTTAACCAAACTTGGTATACAGTTAGTTTATGGCAAGGTATAGAAGCCTATTTATATTCAAGGTCATAGGATCAAGGTCAATGTCAAAATTAGACTTGGACTATTTTCCCATATAACAACCTTGTGACCACTCACACTAAACATACTTTGATTGATCTTAACCAAACTTGGCATAGAGTTAGTATATGGCAAGGTCTAGAAGCCTATTTTATTTCAACGACATAGGGTCAAGGTCAATGTCAAAATAGGACTTGGACTATTTTCCCATATAACAACATTGTGACCACTCTACACTAAACATCCTTAGACTGATCTAAACCGAACTTGGAATACAATTAGTATATGGCAAGATCTAGAAGTCTACTTATTTTCAAGGTCATATGATCAAGGTCAAGGTCAAAATTAGACTTGGACTATTTTCCCATATAACAACCTTGTGACCACTCTACACTAAGCATCCTTTTACTGATCTTAACCAAACTTAGCATACAGTTAGTATATGGCAAGGTCTAGAAGCCTATTTATCTTTAACGTCATAGGGTTAAGGTCAATGTCAAAATAGGACTTGGACTATTTTCCCATAAAACAACCTTGTGACCACTCTACACTAAACATCCTTTGATTGATCTTAACCAAACTGGGTATACAGTTAGTATCTGGCAAGGTCTAGAAGCTTATTTTTTTTTCAAGGTCATAGAATTAAGGTCAATGTCAAAATAGGACTTTCCGTCCGTAACAACATTGTGACCACTCTACACTGAACATCCTTTGACCGATATTAACCAAGCTTGATATACAATTAGTATTTGGCAAGGTTTAGAAACGCATATATTTTCAAAGTCATACGGTCAAGGTCAAGGTCAAAATTGGACTTTGACTATTTTCCCATATAACAACATTGTGACCACTCTACACTAAACATCCTTTGACTGATATTAACCAACATTGGTATACAATTAGAAAGTGGTAAGGTCTAGAAGTATTTTTATTTTCAAGGTCATAGGGTCAAGGTTAAGCTCAAAATTGGACTTGGACTTTTTTTCCATATACCAACCTTGTGACCACTCTACACTGAACATCCTTTGACCGATCTTAACCAAACTTGGTATACAGTTAGTATATGGCAAAGTATAGAAGCTTCTTTATGTTCAAGGTCATACGGTCAAGGTCAATGTCAAAATTGTACTTTGACTATTTTCCCATATAGCAACCTTGTGACCACTCTACACTGAATGTCTTTCGACCGTTCTTAACCAAACTTGCCATACAGTTAGTATATGGCAAGGTCTAGAAGCCTATTGATTGTAAATGGGCAAAGGCCAAATGCGGAGACAAGAACAAATTACACTTAGTTCTCTGGTACATAACATTAATAACAATTTGATAAAGGCAAGGACAAATAACATTAGTTGTTTGGTACATAACATTAATATCAAGGTCATTGGCCATATTTTAAGCCATATTTTTAAATTTAATAAGGAGGGGATGCATCCGCTTTGCGGTGCCCTTGTTGTTATTCTCGCGGGTTGTGGCTTCTTAAGGACGAGTTGGAATAAATAACCAACATTATAAATGGGACAATGCTCATGAAGACCATACTATTTTGTTTGTTTTAGTGTCTACTATAGAAACACGGACTTTTGTATTTCCAAAATGTCTATTAGGTGCATTAGTTAGCCAGCTACCCTATCTAAAGTTAACAGTCAAAGTTGTCCATCATTTATAACTATTTCCGCTGTTATCAACAAGCCTATTAGGTTCATTAGTTAGCCGGCTACCCTATCAAAAGTGACCAGTTAAACTTGTCCATCATTTATATCTCTTTCCGCTGTTATCAACAGGCCTATTAGGTGCATTAGTTAGCCAGCTACCCTATCATAAGTGACCAGTTAAAGTTGTCCATAATTTATATCTCTTTCCGATGTTATCAACAGGCCTATAAGGTGAATTAGTTAGCCGGCTACCCTATCTAAAGTGACCAGTTAAACTTGTCCATCATTTATAACTCTTTCCGCTGTTATCAACAAGCCTATAAGGTGCATAAGTTAGCCGGCTACCCTATCATAAGTGACCAGTTAAAGTTGTTCATAATTTATATCTCTTTCCGCTGTTATCAACAGGCCTATAAGGTGAATTTGTTAGCCTCCTACCCTATCAAAAGTGACCAGTTAAACTTGTCCATCATGTATAACTCTTCCCGCTGTTATCAACAAGCCTATAAGGTGCATTAGTTAGCCGGCTACCCTACCAAACGTGACCAGTTAAACTTGTCCATCATGTATAACTCTTTTCGCTGTTATCAATAAGCCTATAAGGTGCATTAGTTAGCCGGCTACCCTATCTAAAGTGACCAGTTAACGTTGTCTATCATTTATATCTCTTTTTGCTGCCAAAGACAAATGAAGGCTTTTACAAACAATGCAGATTCAGGTGAGACAGCTCGTAATGAGCTTGTAATGGGGCTGTCTCTCCCGAAATCTGCATTGTTTGCCACTTAGACATTAAATTATGCCAAATGTCATGTTCGACGAAATATAGAGTGGTTCAATTTTTAACATGGAAGAGTCGACTTTGTGAAATTCGGCAGTGAAATGTTCACAGCATTTTAACAGTACAATTACAGGATACCAAATAAATCTCGATCATACTGGAATCAAGTGGCAATTTAACATCCTTATTTATAATAAACACATCTATATCAATAGTTTCTACACCTGCTCCACTGATGAACCTATCGTGATTAATGAGACTTTTACAAACTGAAATATGGATACAAAACATATGAGTCGTTCCACGAGAAAACCAACACTATGCACTCCGCGTTGGCTATTCCGGGCCAACACATTCCGTCTCAGAGGGGTAGAGGTATGGAGTAATGCTTCCTGAAACGGAAAATCCAAAGGAGGCGAAAAGTGACTGTCCGGGTAAGCCTGCGCGGCATGCTTAGACTGATCCGGGTCTATACTTTAAGCAGAATCCACAATGTTGGTTTTTCTCGCGGAACGGCTCATATATGTGTTCATGTTGACTTGTATTGTCTCATGTAGTCATTCTATTAACTCATGACATTTAAACACCTCCTTAAATCAACAAATCTTTTTTTAACCACAACTATTGAAATGAATTAACAAAAGAATTAAATAAGCTCGGAAAAGAGGTGGAAAATATTGTGTGAAAAGGTGAAAGTGTTTGTTATGAACAATGTCCCCGTTACCTACAATGTTTTCCGTAGTGCTCTTCTTCAGCTGTGTCGAAATGTGCTTCTATCAAGCAAAGTATTAACCTTTACATAGCGACACCTCTCCATAACATCAGCACTTTCTCTCTGAAATATGTTTTCTTTGGATAGCTTGAACTTTATTGTTAAACTCGTCATATTTTCATTTATTTATTAACATGTGTTAGCACTGTAAAGTCTGCAATACAAGAAGTTCATTACAACGGAGTGTTGTAAGAAGACAATATATGTATTAAGTAGTATTGACGTTAACCATTTCCCGCATATATACGCTTTCCGACATCTCTGCAGCAAACAATCAATACAGTTTTTAAAGTTTCGCCTATGGGTTTTCAAAGTGGTATATTATGTGGAAAAGCGTTAGATACGTTTCTGTTATTTTGTTTTTGAAGTTTCCCGAGGGAACTGGCAGATGAATGTTAATACAGCAAGTAAGTTGAGTCTAATGGATATCTGATATTTATGTCTTTAACACTTTTCGACATATAGAAAATCTGTAACGGAAAACTGTGAACACATCTAGTAAATATGAATGTCTCTGTAAATGAATCCTTTATCATTGAATAGTGTTGAAAACATTGTGGCAATAGGAGATGTCACAATGTGTTCACTAGTCGTCTACTACAGAGGCGTCGTCTTGCGTCTGTATGAGTGAGATGATAAAATATGATTTTGTTTGTATTAAATAGCTGTATGAGCCATAAGATATTTATAACATCGAAAGTAAATTAGGAGGCGTTTTCCGGTTTGGCGTCGAGTAAAAATGCATGTACCTTGGCGTAGAACGAGTGAGGTTACATTTTTAGTATGTTTGTCAAACGTTGCACAGAGTTCTAGATAAGATGAGTATTTCAAATTCCAGAACGCTTATGTGACACTCAAACCCTATGTTGTGGTTACTCAAAAGAATCGTCTCAGTGACACGATTCTTTTTAGTACCCACAACATAGGGTTTGTTAAAGTTATAAGATGTGTAATGATTGGAAATGACCAGTTTACTCCTCTTATCTAGAATACCATTACCTGTCAACAAACGACGCATGCTCCTGTGAGCCTGTGTGTACATACAGGCTCGTCTGAATCTCCTCGCGTTGTACAGCCAAGAAAATCTAAAATCGCCTGATGCGGCTAATCTATAGTGCATTTTGCAGATACACCTGGTCGTCATTCGAGGCATAAACTGATAGAAGTACCATTGAAATAAACGAACAGATATTACATGAATATAAAGGAACAGAATTACCATTGGAATGAACGAACAGATGTACCATGAATATAAAGGAACAGAATTACCATTGGAATGAACGATCATAAATACCATTAAATCAAACAATCAGTAGAATAATTAAACCGGATGAACGTTTTAATAAACGAACATAACTACCATAATATTAAACGAACAGAAGTACCATACGATTTAACGAACAGAAGTACCATAATAGTAAAAGAACAGAAGAACCATTCGATTAAACGAACAGAACTACCATAAGATTAAACGAACAGAAGTACCATAAGATTAAAAGAACAGAAGAACCATTCGATTAAACGAACAGAAGTATCACAAGATTAAACGAACAGAACTACCATAAGATTATACGAACAGAACTACCATAAGATTAAACGAACAGAACTACCATAAGATTAAACGAACAGAACTACCATAAGATTAAACGAACAGAACTACCATAAGATTAAACGAATAGAACTACTATAAGATTGAACGAACAGAACTACCATAAAATTAAATGAACAGAACTACCATAATATTTAACAAACAGAACTACCATAAGAATAAACGATCAGAAACTTCATAACAATAAACGAACAGAAATACTAAGAGTAAACAAATCGATTGCATACACGTCGTTCCTATACCATATATGCAAAAAAAAAAAAAAAATATATATAAATGTCGCCGTCACGTATTTTTTTTTGTTCATATTGGATGAAATAAATTTCAAAACAAAATTATATCTAGAGAATATGATAACTGAATATGACAATACTTACTTGAAAAAGGAAAGAAATATTGTAAACTGAAATGTGATATTTAGCGGGTAATTACACTCGTTTACTGTTTTTGAAATTAGTCCAAACATAACTGATAAGGTATTTGTATATTAAATCTTCCATAGGATAACTATCTGTTATAACACTTGATATCAATAACTCTTTATAGTGTATACTTATCCAATGTCCGACCACTTGGTCTTTATCAGGATACAAAAAAAAAAAATGAAATGCAAAATGCACTCCATTTTGTTGTTAAAAAAATGTTATTGTGATTTGATCACATATGATCTCTATAACACCAGTATTTCATCACAATAGGATCTCTTTAACACCAGAATGGACTGAACTCAAATTTCGCGTGTTTTCTTTTGTATCTTGATACTGAAGCAAATGTAATGAATTTGTTGAAATAATGATTCGATCAAAACAAAACAAATATCTCTAGAGGTCATTATAACCAAAGTCATCATTAGGATTTGTTTGTTTACCCGAAATAGGTAGCACATCTACTGATATTAATTTAATAAAAGAACGTACTTTAATCGGAATAAACGAACTGAAGAAGTATAAGAATAAACTAACAGAAGTACTTTAAGTATAAACTAACAGAAGTACTATAAGTATAAACTAACAGAAGTACTATAAGTATAAACAAACAAAGGTACATTTAGAATAAACTAACAGAAGTACTATAATCATAAACAAACAAAAGTACATTTAGAATAAACTAACAGAAGTACCGTTAGATTAAACGAACACAATTACCTTAAGAATAAAAGAGCAGAAGTACCATTATAATCAAGAACAGAAGTACAATTAGAAGACACGAACAGAAGTACCATACTAATAAACGAACAGAAGTACCATAAGTATAAACTAACAAAGGTACATTTATAATAAACTAACAGAAGTACAGTTAGATTAAACGAACACAAATACCATAAGAATAAAAGAACAGAAGTACCATTATAATCAAGCAACTGAATTACCGTAAGAATAATCAAACAGAAATACCATAAGTATAAACTAACAGAAGTACTATAAGTATAAACTAACAGAAGTACTATAAGTATAAACAAACAAAAGTACATTTAGAATAAACTAACAGAAGTACCGTTAGGTTAAACGAACACAAATACCATAAGAACAAACGAACAGAAGTACGATACATATGAACGAACTCGATTACCATTAGAACAAACGAACAGAAGTAGCATAAGAATACACAAACAGAACAGAACTTACGACTTGTGTCTAATTGAATAGTGTTGTGTGTGTTGGTATATGATTTATGATGGATTTCTTTCCCTTTAATTCAGTTTATCCTCTTTTTTTTAATTACCAGGAGCATGGTGGGTTTTTCTGTAACTGCGCACGTTTTTCCGAATCTTTATATGAGCCGTTCCACGAGAAAACCAACATTGTGGACTCTGCGTAAAGTAACGACCCGGATCAGCCTAAGCATGCCGCGCAGGCTAACCCGGACAGACACTTTTTGCCCCCTGTGGATTTTCTGTTTCAGGAATCATTACTCTAAAACTATATCTACCTTTAGACGGAATATGTCGGCCCGGATTAGCCTGCTCGGATTGCGCAGGCTGATCTGGTCGATACATTACGCAGAGTCCCTAATGTTGGTTTTCTCGTGAAACAGCTCTCATATTGAAGAATCTTTTCCAATAAATCAGAACGTTACTAACACTATTTTTGAACCAGAAAGAAAACAAGAAAACATAATATCAGGTTATAATATTACTATTCAGGTGTAAAATATATGTGTATATATCACAGGTTATAATATTACTATTCAGATGTAAACTATATGTGTATATATGTATCAGGTTATAATATTACTATTCAGGTGTAAATTATATGTGTATATATCACAGGTTATAATATTACTATTCAGGTGTAAAATATATGTGTTTTTATGTAAAAGCGTGTTCTTCTAGTGCTATTGGCCCGGGAAATATAAACGATTTAAATTTGAATGAAACAAAATACAATTATTTACCAAAATTAACGTTATCCAGACCTGAGTGTAAATTGTTATGTTATTATGATGCACATTATTTTGTCGTGAAATTAACTTTATGAATAACACATGGCGAACAATTTATAAAAACAGATTGATTGATTGGTGGTTTTGCCATTTACGCACCTTTCAACAAGTTATATCACGGCGTTTACTGGGTTAGTTACCAGGTCTACTTGTCCATTTATCCTGACACCAGCAAGTCAGTCGTTATACCTGGAAAAAAAACGCAACCTTAGCGCTAAATAGAGCAGGCCATTACTACCATAGGAGAAATACGTACATGTCATTATAATTAACCTCGTTGACCAAAAGTCACACTGAGGTCAAAAGTGTCGAGAATAATTGAAGCGGCACTAAATGAAAACCTGTCACATGGCATTTACAAACTGTGTAGGACCAGATCACATTGTGCATCCGCGCAGACTGATCGGGATCTGCATTGTTTGCTGATGATTCAAAGAACCATTTAATCTCTACCACACGGTGTATATTCGATCACATACTATAGATATGTATATGACAATAGGTTGGTTTTCAAAGAGCACTGTTCAGTTGTCAATAGCATCGCTTATAGACGAAACTAAACAGGGAAAGTAATAACACCCTGTATTATGTCTTACTAGTTATTCCTTAGGACCTTGACATAGGACGAAATGCTTCATAAATCAATTCCATTCCATTACGGTTTCCTCATTTATAGTATGTATGTCTGTATATTTTTCTTTATTGAAAAGTGTATTCACGTGGAGTATTGAGGTCCAAACCTGTACAAATGTGTATTCTCGTAAAATTATTGCGTATACCTACTACACGCAGTTTTAGCTATATGAACTGTATACTGAAAATGGGGCCATTTTTCTTTTCCTTTATTAAATGTGTAATTACTTTATACTTATTGAGAAAGGCAAACAGTATTGACTGTCAAGGGATTACCGTTAGTATGTTTATTGTGAATCCAGCAGTGAGAAAAAGTTACATTTCTTATTGTACAGTCCATTATATGCCGATATTCGGGAAAAGTATATAGACGAGAATTATCTTAAACATCACAACGAAATGTCATATGAAAATTTAAATGGTTATTCGTAACTTGGAAATGTTTCTTCTATGTGCCTTCTAAAGGAGAACAGAATATTTAAATTGGTAGGTATAACGAAATTCTTATATAGTTTCCGTTGAATATAATTGAAAACAGACACATTGTGTTATGCATGCCTGATTTGACACGACATGTGTTGTATTCAGTCCATTTGTTATCGTTTTTTACAGTGCATGCTTCTGTCATGTGATAGGTATGCGATGTGTTCGTAACTTCGTACTAAAATAGTTTGTCTTCTATAACTATTGCGACATGTTTGCCTCCTGCAACATCAATGTAAAACTGATTTGATTTGATATGTTACATGTATGTAGTACTTTGAATGAATGTTTCATATAATATATTTAAAACGCGCCTTGCTATGCCTGGTCTATGTTACACATGTTTGTAAAATACAAATAGCGAGGCACAGGTTCGTTTGCTTAAATATATAATATGATTATTATAATACATGTAAGTTACTAACCCATTCCCACATACACCAAATCTGCATCAGCCTTCTAAGAAAACGTCTAGTGAAAAGATGATTAACCTCTAAACATGAAAGTATAAATATTGTAAACATCGTGATAAAAATTCCTCATCATGCAGAGACGTCAAAGCGTCTGTATGTGGGAAAGTGTCAAACAACACTTGGTTTGTGATGCGTGTTTGTTGATATGGCACACCTATGTGTTTATGTGCTAAATCGATTGTGTGATATATTGTATCCTTTACACAATCACAATATGTCAAATGTATAAATGTATATAATTTGTGTTGACCGATTATGCAAAAGAATTTGAATTAAAATTGACTTATATTGTACCATTGTTTTGTTGATGTACATACACATGTCACTATAATAAAATATTTACTTACTTACTGACTTATATTGTTTTCTGAACTGAAAAACAGTGGACTCACGATTTATTCGAAGATGTGTTGAATCGAACATATTGTTTAACACGAACCATTTCCATGAACAAATCATTCATTTGAAAACAAAGTAGCATCATTTCTGATTGTTCGGACTATCAATCAGAACTGCTGCTCCGCTGTTTTCTTGATATGCTTTTACCACCCACTTACTTTTCATAATATACATTTGGATATCTCTGAATAACGACGCAGAAAATACACAATTAAAGATTAAATATAGGGATCACTCGATCACAACAACACCTCGAAGATAATGTATTAGTCCCTTTCTCATTCGAGTGATTTCGAGTCAACTATATGAGTTTCATTTTATGAAGTGAGTTTTCTTTGGCCAGACAGTTTGCACTTTCCTACCTGTAGATGCATTTTAACGCATTTGTTGCAGAACAACGTTTTAAAACATCGTGGCAAAAGGAGAAATTGCTCATGATAAGCAATTTCTCATTCGGCCTCATTGTTATCAGCTTTATCAAGTAATCATATGTTTTTATAGATTTTTCCGTAATTGCCTAGGTGTTTCGAAGTCGTCTGTTGTAGATTTATCATATGCGGGAAAGGGTTATAAAAGAATCAGGTAATATTGTGTTGGGTCGGTTTAAACGCCCTTTTCAACAATACATGAGTCATATTACGGCAGCAAGTTCACATACATATACCCATGTATTACCTGGCTATCCCACGTACGTACTTCACACATCAGTTTTTCCTAGCAACCGACTGCTTTCCCACGTAGACTGTAAGCCCATTGATGGAAGACGAATGAGGTCAGTCGCACTGACTTTTGATAACCGCCCTAACATATGAGCTTTGTTAAGGAAAGACGATTGCGCGTTCCAGTAGGCCTGTATTATTCTTCTGATATCAAAACGTTGTTTAACATATCGTTCACAATGCATAAAATAAATTCCTTCTTCGTTTCCATGTAAATCGATTAGTTTCAGCCGTGAATTGTCACACTTCAAGTTATAAGCGTTTATCATGTAAAACAACATATATCATTGAAGAGCGTTACCTCTAAGCTTTAAAGTTTAAAACAATATAAAGACAAGACCTCGGGCTGAGGGTGTCTCGCCCTTCTAAGAAAGTCAGATATTAAATGGTATCACTATGCAAAAAGAAAGTAAAGTTGATAAAATGTGAAAAAGTAAGTGTCTGTCAATGCATTGTTATCAACATGTCATGATAAATAATAAACTCACTACATGTGTATATATCTTAATATATTTTGATGTTGACACGGATGTCCCATGACTAAACAATACATCTGACAAAGTTTCAGAAAAAGTCCAGCAAGGGTTGCGGAGATATAAGAAAGGTTAAGATTTGAGGTTAAGTTATCTAACAAAGGTCAAGTTCTGCACAATTATGACCTTGACCCTAAAAATGTTGACATTGATGGATGTCCCATGAGCAAACAATACATCTGACAAAGTTTCAGAAGAATTCCAGCAGGGGTTGCCGAGATATAAGAAAGTTTTAAGTTTTGAGGTTAAGTTACCTAACAAAGGTCAAGTTCTGTACAATTATGACCTTGATCTTGAAAATGTTGACATTGATGGATGTCCCATGACCAAACAATACATCTGACAAAGTTTCAGAAAAATTCAAGGAGAGGTTGCCGAGATATAAGAAAGGTTACATTTTGAGGTTAAGTTACCTAACAAAGGTCAAGTTCTGCACAATTACATGTATGACCTTGATCTTGAAAATGTTGACATTGATGGATGTCCCATGACCAAACAATACATCTGACAAAGTTTCAGAAAAATTCAAGCAGGGGTTGCTAAGATATAAGAAAGGGTCAAGTTCTGCACAATTATGACCTTGACCCTGAAAATGTTGACGTTGACAGATGTCCCATGACCAAACAATACATCTGACAAAGTTTCAGAAAAATTCAAGCAGAGGTTGCTGAGATATAAGAAAGGTTAAGTTTTCAGGTTAAGTTACCTAACAAAGGTCAAGTTCTGCACAATTATGACCTTGACCCTGAAAATGTTGACGTTGACATATTTCCCATGACCAAACAATACATCTGACAAAGTTTCAGAAAAATTCAAGGAGAGGTTGCTGAGATATAAGAAAGGTTACATTTTGAGGTTAAGTTACCTAACAAAGGTCAAGTTCTGCACAATTATGACCTTGACCCTGACAATTTTGACGTTGACAGATGTCCCATGACCAAACAATACATCTGACAAAGTTTCTGAAAAATTCAAGCAGGGGTTGCTGAGATATAAGAAAGGTTAAGTTTTGAGGTTAAGTTACCTAACAAAGGTCAAGTTCTGCACAATTATGACCTTGACCCTAAAAATGTTGACGTTGACAGATGTCCCATGACCAAACCAATCAGCTAACAAAGTTTCAGAAAAATTCAAGGAGGAGTTGCCGAGATATAGCTATTTGTAAAAGCGGCCGCCGTCACCGTCGCCGGAAAAGTGACTGCTATGTCTCACTCCACTATCGTTGGCGAGACGAAAATGGGAATTATGCATTATGCAAGAAATAATTCATCTGGCGAAAATGGTTAACGTCATTTTGTACCGAATCGGGCCCGCGGACAAGACCGTGTTTTCATTTTCTCTAATTTCACTGTTAAACAAGGTCAACATACCAAAAATTATCATTTTTTTCTTTACACATTTACAATGAATTTAAACTCAATGTCAAATAGTCAATGCAGTCCTAACACTACTAAACGCAAACAAACACCTTTTTGCATGGGCAAGACAGCGATTTAATTGCAGTTGATTAAAAGACAGGCATTGTACATCGAAGTCTTTTGTAAAGCATTCAATCATTTAACATAAACATAAACATGTAATATGGCACTGTGTCACTGATACTTCTGTACACAGAAATCATTCAATTGACCCAGGGGTAAAAAACAGAGATAACAACATTTTTAAATGAGAAACTCTGGAACTTGAACCTGCGCAATTGAAAGACCGTACATAGACACGTATCTCATAAATGTATCTACAAGTTATATACCGTCTTATAAGTAATGCTGTATTCCTATACTAACTTTATTGAATTTGGATAACGCAAAGTCAACTGCTTGAAGTCTTGCGTCGAACTGACGAGAACCCGCCAAAAACATATTTGTTATACCCCCACTGCACGGTTAACACGTGCAACAACTACCAGCTTGTGATTCGTACATGTTACGACATACGTTCTTTTATATACTACCGTAACGCAGAGAACATTAAAGTTTTAATACTACTAAACGCAAACAAACACCTTTTTGCATGGGCAATTCAGTAATATAACTTGAACAAATGTTAGAGAGAAAAGATATCCGAATTCAATTTACAATTTTAGTTGCTTTGTTATGTAAAGTTACTTTTCTAAAGAATCGTCTATGTAACCATCTTTTGCCAGATCGGACTTCCATTTACCGTGTCTCTTAAGACATCTATCCGACACGCATTCAGCGTTGGCCGCGGTGGTAGCACCGCTAGCACGCAAAGAATGAGTGCCTAATTTCAAGTTTGGTGCTACTAATTTCAAGCGACCTACAATGCATTCTCGTGCTCTAGTATAACTTAACTGTTTATTCTGCTTCAACAAGAAACATTTAGAGCCTGATCTACATCCTGGCTTAAAAAGATATGTATGCGTACCTAGCATCAACTCAGAGCAACTCAAATACCGTTGCAGCATGTTATAGGGACATGCGCTAGAAACACCTTTGCTGATTAGCGCATGCCTGCTTGCTCTATAGACGTCGGTTTTGCTTTTTCTAAGAAACAGAATTAAATGATCAGGACGTATTTCTATGTCAGAGCATTTCATTTCACTCAATTCATTAAATCTAAGAAAATCCGAATAACCTATCAACATCATGGTTAAATCTCTTAGAACTTAAACATAAACTCAATAAGCTGATACGTAGTGATAACGTCTTTTTTGGCGATTAGCTTGGAATTTCGACGTTTAGCACATTCAATCAGTCGGCTCACTGTCGATGAAACAGTTGGATCCGTGAAATCATTCACCTGATGTAACCATTTGATGGCATAAACCGCCGAGGAAACGACACCATATGATTTACCAGAATCAATCAGATTTGATATATACCAGGCAACATGAATACTATGGGCAGGCCTATTTGGTAAATGTTTAGCATCACAGAACTCATCAAACGATTTTATCTGGTAAGAGTACTGCCCGCGATCCTAAAATCTGATCCGCCATTTTGTCAATGCATGTATTCGCATCTTGGCAAATTGTAATTATCCTTAACGTAATTATTATACACACCCTTAACATCAATTATTTATGGCCAAAACGAGGCCGACTCCCACTCCGGGATTATCAGAGTACCTACATCATAATCGCTTTGCAATTTTTTCAGACTTTTTAATACACCACTTGGTGGGGGTACTAACCAGTTGTTGACACCTTGCCAATCTTGATCGAAGCAATTAACAGCTTCTACACCAGGCACCCACCATTTGGAGTTAAATCTCCTACATTTGTTATTCAAATTTGACGCAAATCTGTCGACGTCGTGCGGACCCCATTTTGCATCCGGAACATTCCGTCGTGAACAAACCAATCATCTTGATCTAAGCGTCTGCTTAATGCATCTGCTTTTGAATTATAAACCCTAGAAATCCATTCTGGTACATAAGTTATGTTTGCAATATTACACAATTCATTTATATATAATGAAATAACATGTAACTCCTCAATGTTACTACCAGATAACAGAATTGTGCTTACATTCATATTATCAGACATAATTTGAATGTGCTTATTTTTAATGTCAGATAGATTATTTATAATGACCCTCCTGACTGCCTCCATTTCCCTCCATGTAGAACTTTTCTTTGATTCTATACATGACCAAGACCCGTCTATTTTCGATGAATACATAGATATAACTGCGCTTCCACACACGCTCTCTTCCAGTAGCATACCTCTGTTTGTTACTGAAACAGTACGTATATTATTGTTCACTTCCGGGAGCAATTCTAACCTTGAATCCGACACCGTACCCCTGCTCTTTTCCTTGAGCATATGCAACATGGAGTCATGCTCCTTATACTTGCTCACTTCCGGGAGCATACCCGATTCCATATTCCTGCTCACTTCCGGGAGCATATCAGATTTCATATTCCTGCTCACTTCCGGGAGCATATCAGATTTCATATTCCTGCTCACTTCCGGGAGCATATCAGATTTCATATTCCTGCTCACTTCCGGGAGCATATCAGATTTCATATTGCTGCTCACTTCCGGGAGCATATCAGATTTCATATTGCTGCTCACTTCCGGGAGTATTGACTCACTTATATTTTCTATGATACTTACGTTATTTTCCGATTCTGATCTCATGCTTCTCCAAGAGCAAAACAAACATTTATTATTAAAACAACTATACAACGACTCGTATCCATTATAGCAATTATCTTTGGTTTGGATGTATTCTCCATTATATGTGCCTAAACCTAAGTCTTTAGCAAACCCTAACCCTCTATGCTCATTTTTAACATTATCGGACCTTCTCAATATATCGTGACAGATACTAGAACTCACTCCTGCATTCCGATGCGAATCTATTAATTCTATGTAACCACCATATCCTTGGTCGCTATCGTCTAAAAACACCCACGCTTCTATGTTTCTATCTTGTTTTAACGACTTTCCAATTTTGTTAAGCTTTCGAGCGTTTTCGAGCCAAAACCTCAATTCCGAAATAGCTTTGATTGGAACTTGAATCAACGAATTCCGTGTAAATCTACTACATATGGACTTGTACAAATACCTTGTTTTCAGACTTACTATCTTTCCAATTACGCTTTGCAGAGAAGTTATTTGACCAACAACAAATGCGATAAATCTGACCGCTATTACTTGGTCGGCTTTTTCAAGCTGTACTAGTACAGACTTCAAACTAATCTCTAACCTTCGTATGCGATCATCTATAATGAACAATCTGTTAATTCTGAAATAATATATCTATAGGTGCTAACTATTTACGAAAAAACGCAAGATAATTATAAACAAAAATTAAAGAGCATACTTTGGCCATAAAAAAGGATTTATAAGTAATTGGCTAGACAATAATAATGTTAATGTCATGTTTCTTGCATCATCAAAACATATTTGGAATTCGTATTGCTGTCGTCTATTATTACGAACGGAAAATAATAAAGTAAAGACTTTCAGAAAATCAAGGAATACATTTATAATGAACGAGATTAAAACATGAGGGCCAAGATGATCCTTAATCGATCACCTGCATTATGGTAAAGAAGCAAATAGATCAGTCCTTTTCTGATGCCACCTGGCGACTGCCTTTTTCAACCAGTCAATATGACTGGAACAAATTATGTAAGGGGTCACATTTCTTCTAAACCCTTTCCCTATTAGAGACGGTTTCTGAGGCCTATGCAACAGACGATTTAGGAACAGATTGCCGCCACAAGAACAATTGGTCCTTTGCCACAATGTTTGATAAATAAATATACTTTGAATGAGTGAATCAATAGCTCATGTATAGGAAGTTGGGGTCTTTCATGTTGATACCACTTTTTTTGCGGGAAACGACGGCGCTCCATTGAAGTTACGCCAAGATGAAGTGTAACGGAAATGATGCCACGTCCTTCTTTGGCTACGATACAGTCAAAATTTAGTTTCGGTCGTAGAAGGCTAATGCTGTCGTTTTTTTGACGAACGGAAAAAACATATTTCTTACAGATTTCCATTTATTTTTAACTTTTCGTACAAATGTTAATTCCCACATAACACAGCACTTTAATGATCTTAAATATCGATTTAAAAAAAAAATGATTAAAAAGACGACAATAATTTTCAATCTGTGTTTTTCTGCTCTTTTTATACATACCCAAAATACCGAGTTTAAAAAAAATGATTAAAAAGACGACAATAATTTTCAATCTGTGTTTTACGTTTGCTTTTTATACATATCCAAAATGGCGGCCCGCATGGATTTTTCCAGTTTCATTTCAGAAAGCTTCATGGGTTATTGAAAAAAAATCAAAAAAAATCTCACACCTGTTAATTATAAGCGTAAAAAAACATTTATGTGTTTTTTTTCGTATAAAGCCAATAACCTACTTTTAATGGATTCCATTGGCATTTATCGACAGCTAAAAGAAAACCTACGTCTACTAAAGACGTTTGAATGAATTGACTAGCCTTTAACGCAGAGTCATATTTGCTATGACCACCTATTCCGTCGTCTAAAAACAAAATCGATGTGATTGCATTTGACCTCCAATATTTCACCATTACTCTTAAAAGTTTTTTAAAAATATGACCAGCGGAAGAAATGCCAAAAGATAATGAATTGAAAATGTAATATTTCTCAGTGCCGCCCTCATACCAAGCGAATCCAAGATAAGTCCTGTGATCAGGATATATATCTACATGATGATATGCACCTTTCAAGTCGAATGTAAATACATAACTTGATAAATCAAACATTTGCTCAGCTATCCTGATATACTCGAATTTTACCTTAAACAGATGCAAACACGGGTTTATGTGCCTACAATCTAATACCATTC